>CAJUYI010001636.1:27338-48241 GCA_910591695.1 Galerucella pusilla
AAGACGCCAGAGAATAGTTCGTTCATAGTGCCCCACCCTGTATAAGATTTTGTACTGAAAATATAAATAGTAATTTCACGCGAATAAGAAATTTTTGTCTGTATCTCGTTAGCCATTTTGTTTTGATTCTTAATTCGGATTCAGCAACCTCAAAAACCCCTGTACACCTCATATTTGTACATATTTTAATTTGAATTTTTTTTTCGTCTTATTGTGTGTTTTTTCCGAAATTTTGTTGGCTGCATCTCGTCCACTATTTTATTTTTTGGAATTTTTTATTCTTGGTTTGAATTTGAGAACCTAAAATCCCCTGTACACCTCATATATTTCAATTTGAACTGTTTTTTCGTCTTATAATGCTGTTTTTTCGATATTTTTTGTCTGTATCTCGTCCGCCATTTTGTTTTTGGAAATTTTGACTTTTGATTCAGAATCAGCAACCTCGAAAACCCCCATGTACCCAGTATCTCGCAAATTGGAAAAACTTTTTATATAAGAAGAATATTCATCCCACCTAACCAAACCTGATTACTTATTTTTTTGCTGCAGTAATTGTATTATCAAGTGGCTTCGGCACGTGTGATGTGCACACACTGCACACGTGATTGGCGCGGACCTGAGCAATGATAAATGGTTGTATAGTTTGTCTCAAAGTGTATCGTCTTTACTTTTGGCAGGAATCATAAAATTAATAGGCTAATTGCAACAAATCATATGACCAATAGCTGCTGTAGAAGAGATCGCCAGTGGCGGACTATTTCAAAAGATTTTAAAAAGGATCAAATTCACAAATATCTATCTGGATTTCGTGAAGCCACATTTGAGATATGGATGAGCTCTTGGAGTTATCACATAAATATTCAATACTCAATCCTAATTAAAGTATAGTAACACTTTGAACTTTCCTACGCGCGCTGTAGTCAGAATGTAGTCAAATTTAGTTCCGGGTAGAGTGGAAAAGTGTTTTAGATTTAAAAGCAGGGACTAAACTAAACGTACACGATGCACTTGTGCCTCAATCACCATTAAGTACTGCTAGAAGTATAGTTTCTACGTGTGCCAATATGACAAAAATCAACAATTTACAGACTTCTTAGTGGAAGATACGGTGTAAAGTTGCCTGATAGTGTAAAAAACCTCTTTAAAACAGATACTTTTCGTTTCGAGATAAACACTTGTACTAAATTATTTAGGATACCCTCGGGATCACTAAACCTAGCTCTGTTGCTGGCACAAACGTCTTGTTACTTTCCTATTGGCAATAAAAGTGGAAGTTTCTCAATCTTTCCAGCACTGTATACCTTCTTCAATCATTTTCCTCGCCATTCCTGATAAATTAACCAATGATCTGTCTTAAAACGTCATATTATAATTGCGATGTTGTCAGATTGTCAGGATAATCTTATTTCTAATAGTTTCTTCTCTTCGTATTTTAAGGTTACGCACCATTTTTTTTATTTTCCCATTAATAGTTATTTACCTACGTAATTAGTGGGATATGGACATTATTATCGCACGCATGTGAAGTTTGCACGACGAGGCCGTAGGCCGAGTCGTGTAATCACTTAAGTGCGTTAATAATTCCTATCACACGTGTTACGTACAAAATTTTATCTACAACTGTTTATTAGTATTATTAACAGTACCTATAATATGAAATTTGAAAAAAATTTCAATCCAACGTATTTTTAATAATATTGACTGCAAACATAAGGTACTGTGTATCATATTTTATGACCATAGCAACAAAGACCAACAAGGCTGTGGAAAAAAAATAAATTAGTTATGTCATCAAATTTTCAAAGTTAAATGAACAAAAATCTATAAAAATGAGTTCAAGCGTAGAAAATCTCCTTTCGGAAATTGAAAATGCAGCTTCCAGTGTTATTTTAAATATTTAATTCTGATATTAATATGTTTCTAGATTCTTATTACCGCACTAGTGCGGTAATGTAATCAAAAACACACTAGTGTGGTAATATACGTCATTATGACATTAAAAATAGTGTCAAATCGTACCCTTTACATGACAGTTGTAGATAAAAAATTTTATAATTGAATACCAAAAAAAAGTTTTGTTCCTTTGCTCTGACTAAAACTTACAGAATGGTATTTTGTGCAACAAGTGAGGAAAGTACTTTCCCCACATGTTGCACACTATACTTTTTCTACAACTGCACACATTTAAAGAATACAACTAAAGTAACTATGGTTAGTAAAACAAAAATAACACTAAAGTATCCCATCTCTAAACTGTTAAATAATTTTATTTAAAATTATAATTGATGGTGAAATTTGTACAATTTTGTATGGTCAAACCCGGAACGTCATTTCTTTTCATTAAATTTTGTTATTTGAAACTACCTTTTCGAATTTAAAAACTTCTCATATAATTTGACAGTTTTGAGACAACTATAAGTAGGTATTTAAAGAGTAGCACACTAAGTTTTTGTCAATTTTATTTGATTCTCCATATAAATGTATGCGGCGTGGGCAGAGTGCCGCAAGAAATAATATTTCTCACAGTATGAGCAATATTTGGTTTTGAAATTACGTAAGCTATGAGAAATACGTCACTTTTCATAGCAGTTGGAGAAAAAATATATTCCACAGTAATTTTAAACAGTTTTCTGCAAAAATTGACACAAAATGGGAGAAGAAGGTTTGGTTGGAGTAGGTTTGGTTGAATTAGGTTTGCTATTCCAGTACTGGGACTCTGCACAATATAAAATTCAACTGATCGCTCTCTACAGTACTATTATCACTATTATCTCAGTCGACAGATGTCAAAAGCCTCACTCTGTATACTGTCTTATTTTATTCCTGACCTATTACTATGTAATATATTGGAGTTTTTATGATTATAATAATAATTGTTAAATTATCTTTAACAACTAATGCCGCGCGTCTCGGTTAACCAACTAATCTCTCGACAGTAATGAAACTCTTCCCACCTCGGTGTGTAATATACCATTATTCACAACCATATATGTAACGCTGTCATTACTAACGTCATTAAAGGTTGGAAAGTGTCATATTACACACCTCTATTTAACACATTGATAATAGTATATTATTAAACGAGCAATTTATGATAGCCATTATTCACGCTGGGTGACGTTTGCGTCACGAGCCGCAGGCGAGGGGCGCAAGTCACCCGAGTGAATATTGGCCATAAATTGCGAGTAGAATACTATACTTTGTCCACGACCCTTGATTTCTTTATTAAATAAAAGTCTACTAACCTCCAGTTCATATAGTTATCTTTCGATTTTTCTGGCAGCAGTCCTATAGTCGTTAATTTCGCCGATTTTTTTATTTCAGTTGGTGTACAAGAACGTTCATTTCCACTATCCGAATTCAATGAATTCATCGTTGCAGTAATATAGCAAGTTCGTAACAATTTGGTATTACTAACATCAAAATTAAATAATTTGACAAATATAGAGATGGGCGATACCGTGTAAAGTATCAATACAACGTACCGTTATAAATATATTGTTTTGAAATACTTAATACTAGAAAATGTCGTTATGAAAAGTATCAATACTAAAGATTTCGATATTTTATCGATACGATATATCCCAGAAACAAATTTCCTGAACAAAATACACAGATTTAAAAGTTTATTTCATATTGTACCCCCATCTCTAGTCGTGAATTATGAACCATAATACACTCCAGTGTATTATGAACCATAATTCACTTTAGTAGATATATATGGGTACCATATACCTTTTGTTAGGAGGTAAAATATCGACTTATTATTAGGTGGTCGTGGACAAATATTATAATACCTATTTATGGAGGGGTACAATCCATCAATTCTTCGTCGGAGGACATTTTTCTGATATTATTCGCGAACTTAATAGCCATATCCGACTTTATCTGACATTTATTTATATTGGTGACAGTAGTTGTCAAATATAATATTTTAGGTGAGTTCAGAACGAAACAAAGATTTATTTATTTTGATCGGGATATGATGGTTGTGAATAAAATAGTATACAAACCTCGGTAGGAAGTTTCATTCCTGTCTCGAGTTAATAGCTTCTACAGTAATGAAACTCTTCCCACCTCTGTGTGTAATATACTAATTTTCTTCCTAGAGAGCAAAGTGTGTATTGCCTATAGGGGTAGGAGGACAAATATGTTTCTAATATTGATGAATTTTTAATGATGAATGGGTAAGATGACCTACCACTTCTAACTTAAGTTTTTCTGATTTACGATAAACCTTAACTGAGAATGTAAAAATAGTCACCTGTTGGGATAGCTGGGTCATGTCGACGGGAGTGACACGTTTGAGAGCGGATAGCTTTTCCAAACGCTCTCTGGCTTGTTCTTCGACAGCGATAACAAAGGCATCTTGAACCTTGGTCGCACACAAATCCAAATCCACAGCTGAAACAAAACAAAAAAATTAATATAAACTAAATGAATTGATAATTTGTTTTCATGTCTCGTTATTTATTGCATTTGAAGTTTACATGATACACGTAATACAAGTTTACCCTCACAAATAATATATATGCTGTTATTAAAGGGTGTGCATAAAATTTAAAACAATTATGAATTAAAAGTGATATGTACTGCATGTGATGAAAGTATGTGAAATATATACATAATACAGTATCCGCCAAAATAAACTGTACCGAAAATAAAAATAAAAGGTAGAACGTGTCGCGGGACACACGGTAGGAACTTTAGTTCCTTTTAAGCAAAAATTATGTTATACATCTGACGTTAAAGATAAACGATTTGCATATTCTTTGGTGGTCGAGTAGTAAGCATACCAGACTCTCACGCAGTAGACCCGGGTTCGATACCCCGCGAGGGAGTTTTTTTTATTGCTCATTTTATTTTTAAATAATTATTCTGCTTGTTATTAATAACGACAACAGGTGGACGTTTGAAATATTTAGCAGAATATTGATTATAATAGATAATGGTACGGTACCCTTCATGAGGGAGTCCAACTGGCATCATCTACTTATAACAACATCGTATATTCAAAAAAGGAAACCGTAGCATTATACAAATTGGACATTCAAGAACTGTACGTTCACCACAAAATTAGTGGAAACATAAAATTTAATTGTTAAATTTTTAATTTGAAGTTATATTACAGTTCATAGAAATTTTTATTCTCTAGATTTTTTCCTAAGTGGGTCGTAGAAAAAATATGCTGCTCGACTCGTGTGGATTGTCTATATCGCCTACGGCGTCGTGCTCCATCTTCGTCCTCGTGCGATATGGCCATCATATCCACACTAGTTGCACAAACTACAATTTCTTTCAAAATATGCCCTTTTACATTTAAAAACTACCTGCCAAATGTCAAATCAATTTATCCATCCATTTTAAAGTTATCGAATAAAAACATTCAAGTTTTCAAAATCTCAACACCCTGTATTTCGAAAAGTAAATGTGCTAGACTCCTTAATCGCGCAAAAAAAATTATGGAAATAATAGTAAACATTTATCCGAACAAATTCAAGTAGATCACTAGCACTGCGAATACCAGCTTTGCATAGGATTTCAATATAGCATTGGTGGTTCAGTGGTTAGAATGCTCGAATTGCACGCGGGCGGCCCGGGTTCGAATCCCGGCAGGAGCATATTTATTATTATGAATCGCTGCTTCGTAAACGATAAAGAGACTAAGGAGGCACAAGCACGAAAGCAAGGCACATAACGAAGCAACGTAACATAACGTAGCGTAACGTAACGCGTAACGGTCAGATCTTTTGCGTCGCGACCCCTGGTCGCTCAAACATAACCTGGCGTAAAGAACTAAAGTTCCAAAAATAAATTTTTAATTTCTGTAATGTAAGTGTTCAAAATGTTTACCATTTTGACGCAAACAAGCTTCATATCGATTTTGTAAGTCAATAAACATATTTATAAAAAGTGATTGATGTAACTGCCGAAAAATATTTTGTATTCTTTCCCGTAGTTCGGCAATATTCGCCGGCGGATTTTCCGAGTTGAATATTTTGTCCTTCATTATGCCCCAAATGTATGCGTCAGGTGGCGTCAGATCAGGTGAATGAGAAGGATATTCGAAGTCTGTTCCCCGAGAAATTATTCTATTATCGAAATGCTGACGGAGTAAGTCTAAGGTGCGCACAGCTGTATGGCTCGTTGCACCATCTTGTTGGAACCATTGTGTGCGAAACTGTAGATTTCGTGCACGGCAAAAGTTATTTAGATCTCTCACAAAAGGTAGAATAATTTTTTCTCTATAACGCTCTTGGTTGACAGTAAGTGGATTCTGATTATCATCTTCAACGAAATAAGGACCAATCATTCCATGACAAGATTCCGCGCACCAAACGGTAACTCGAAGACTGTGGAGTGGTTTCTCTACAATGACATCACGACGTTCAAATCCAAGGAATCTGGTTGTTTGTCGATTAATACAGCCGCTAAGATGAACGTGACTCTCGTCTGAAAACCATATGTTTTTCAAAAATTCGGGATCTTCGTTAATTAAACTCAACATGCGACCACAGTAAATTTCTCTTGCTCGTTTGTCCGCAGCATTTAGTCGTTGTCCAACTTGAATATACGGTATGGATAACCACCAATTGATTTGAACATGTGACGTAAAGACGTTTCACTAATGTTGAGTTTACATGCAGTTCTTACAAGACTTCTTTGAGGTGATTGCACAGCTTGGTTAAAAACACGTCCTTCATTTTCGTTGCATACGTGCATACTATTTTTCGACGACCTGAAGAACCTTTACGTTGACACAACACACTTTTACTAGGAGCTGCTTTATTAAAATTTTGAAAATACGATTACAGGAAGCATCCTGTATTATTAGCAAATTTCGATCAGCAACACATTAGCATTGCGTGCTACCCCTGTACTCAACACTTTCTCGATTTAAACTAGCCAGAACTCGCCAGACGATAGGAGGGGTAAGGAAATTTTCGGTAACCCATAAATCGACGAGGTGAATTTACTTGTCGGTAGTTAGTGTACGGTGATTATAATTTAAATAGTATCCCAATAGTATCACATAACGACTGGCCACAATTAGGACAGAGGTTGACTCTCAAGTTTATGTTTAAAAAGAATAAGCCTCGTGTATATTAATAAATATTTATTGTCTCTCTCGGCACGTCTACTTAGTTTGTTGTAATAACTCAAGGTTATGTTTACTAATCAATTAATAATTAAGCCTTGGAATTATTATACAAACTGAGTGTTGAATATTATGTTAGGATTCACTTACTCTAATTTCACTTTCATTCCTTGAAACTTGTTTGAATATACAGGGATTTTTCAAATGACAAATGACAACGTTTGCGTGTAGATACCTCTCGTAAATTTGGACAGAATGATTTTAAGGATTGATGCGTCCAGCAAGGGGCATCTACCAAATTCGTCCTTGCACAATTATGCATTGTATATTTTTTTGTTTCCCTACGTCCTCACGTTTAAGTTCACATAACGAAAATTTTATTAGAAATATGAAAGCTCCGCAACATGTAGATAGCCAAGCGGTCCAAGCGGATTTTGGTTCACGTACTACTCTATAAGCTTCGTCAGTACTGAACTGGGAGACCGGCGAGCGTTGTATCAACAATGGAACGGCACGCGACTACCGAAGCAGAGAGACAATGTCAGTCATAGAAGGATAGAAAAGCGAGCGATGGATTTTTATCCGATATTTTAGTGGTAGCAATAGAATTTCAATAAGGAATTGTACGGTCATAAGTAATTTGAGGATTCTGAGATTTTTATATAGTATTCATAAAGCTTCAAATTAGACTTCTTATCAATTAGTTTTTCCATTTAATCCATATTTAATTCTTTACATATGCAATATGTACAGACTCTCTTGCCTCTATACACTCCATTAAAGATATATTTAGTGACCATCCTCTAGTACAGAATATCCATGATACCTATCAACTCTCCTTTTCCCAAAATATAACAGTTACCATTCTATGGACACCATCTCATATTGGTATAATGGGAAACGAACTTGCTGATCAACTTGCTAAAAGGGCCACAACTTTGAACTATTATGCAGATAACATCCAAATTGCATCCGATCTCAAGCAAGTCATCAAGCATAAGGTCAAGGCTCTATGGCAAGATCATTGGAAATCCACCCCGACAAAACTACAAAAAATCCAACCTTCACTAAGGCACCCTTACTATAATGGAGCTTCAAATCTCTCAAGACAAGACCTAGCGGTGCTGAGAAGACTAAGAATCGGTCACACTAGATTCACTCATGGCTACCTTATGTCATCCAACAATCGACCATTCTGTTCAACCTGTAACTGCATCTACACCGTTGAACACATTATCTTAGAATGCCAACAATACACAGCTAAAAGACAACAGCTCAATCTCAAAGGAAGTCTTCAAGAGATACTCGGAAATCCAGACAATGTCCTTACCGTTCTCCAGTTCCTGAAAGATGTCCAGCTATTCCTCAAAATTTAATATATTTATTGTATACTTTACTGTACCTGTGTGAGTGGCCTTAGTAGCCGAGCACGTTAATTGTAATAAAAAAAAATAAAAAATTCTTTACAAGGGCTCAAACTTTGCTTAATATGTGTAATTACCTCATGATTCGTATTTATTTTTCAACAAAATTTGGTTAGCATTTCAAAGTTTTTATTCGATGAGAACTCTAAGTTCAAGATTAATCTACATGATATATTTTTTTCTTAATTCTCAATACATCCATTACCTCAAAATTCTTTACCAAAAATATTTCGATATTTTCTCAAATCGCTGCCCCCTTAGGGTTTGAAAAATTAAATGATGAATTGATAACTTAAAAATAGACGAACAAATCGATTTGACATTTGGCAAGTTGTTTTTAAATGTAGAAGGGCATATTTTGATGGAGAAGCATGTTTCAATTCTTGATCAAGTGGTGTACATTTGGAAGAATATGTCACTTTTCCCTCCTATTTTTTACGCCACTGGCATTTGAAGCAATTTTTATTCAATTTTGTATTCCTCAATGGTTTACACGTGGAAAACGCATAACCTTTACATATAAAAAAAATGTGTAGTTTTCAAGATAGTCAATGTTTTCATCAAGTCTCCAACATCAGTTTTTAATAATGAATAAAATTTTTTTTTGCATTTTCCTACCAAACTACTATTGGTTAGAATATGTAACAGAAACTAATATGTGAAACAGCAATACATTTAAAACATTGGGATAAGATTGTTGAAAATACTTTTCCAAACTAGAAATTTTATCAACAAAACAATTGATGACAATAAAAATAGTTGACTTACTTACATTTAAATTCGATAACGGATAAATGTTCGGAAAACGCTTGGACTTGAAGAAACGTGTTGGAATTCATGGTACCAAAGATTACAGATTCTGTAATCTTTGATGGTACCCACTCGATATACAGGGTGATTCATAAGTAATGGGCCAAATTGTAATCTACCTTCAGAAGGCCAAAATAATAATATTCTCATTAACAATAATGGGTCTTAGTCTGCTCCTTACTGATGTACAGGATGTTAAAGCGAAAAAAATAAAATAGATTTTTGTTAATAGATCAGCTACTTTTCTACATAATAAGTTGAAAATTGGGTGTAAACTAGTTTTTGTAAGGGTAAACAAAAATGTGGGAGAGGATTTGAGTTAACTCGTAGATATCGCCACATCCGTCATATGAATTAGATGAAATCAGCTACAAATTTTTTATCGCTCATTATTTTACAACTTACTTATTTAATTTCGATAGCCCCATCATTTCTGTAGGAAAAAAGCTATACTTCTTTGATCTTCAAAATATCAACGATTTTCGAGATATGTATTTGAATTTTACTAATTCACTACACGACATTTCACGGTGGTCGACGTAGCATTAATGGTAACTTTAAAAAACGCGCGTGTTTTAAAGTTCGATTTAAACACGCTGAGGCGTGCTTTAAATAGGTTAAATGGTTCACCAATAAAAAAACTTGATTTTCTGTCTGATCTAATATATATTAATTAATTTTTATAGCGATTTATATAAAAACAGAAACTTTTATTCTAACATTTAATATTTATTCAATATTTTTCAAAAGTTACTGACGAAACATCAAACAATAATAACTGAATTTTTTTCATTATAATTATTATACCTAAAAGTAAATAACGGAATAGACTAGTTTGGTTGATTTATAGCATGAAAGACACTTTTGTTACACGTTGACCAATGTGTGTGAAGTATGTTCCAAGATTATAATATAAAACAGTTCTAAATAAAATATTACATAATGATCGGGTTTTGAACAAGTTCTGGTTTTAATGTAATAAACGCGGCAACGTAGCTTAGGTTCGGTGACCTGGTCGTGATTTTTCTTCAGATGCTGGCTGCTGATGGCCCAGAGTGTAACTGTATTTTAAGAATCTCAACTTTTCCAATTTGTTGTTCATATGAGTTGCTATTTAATTAATTATTAAACTGATATATAATATTATGTAACATTTGCAGATACATAAAAATATAGTCAACAAATGAATTTTGTGGTAAAGGTACAATCAGTTAATAGAACTCCTAGGTATTTTCAATTGAACTAAGTATATATATTCCTACAGTTGAAGTACGATCTGCGAAAAATAATAAATCGAACACTAGAATTATATAAATCAATATTGGAAGTTGGTTAACATTACCACTATTATAATATACAGAGATATATACAGTGTAGAAACCAATTATGGAATAAAATTCTTTATGTCATTATTTTAAAAAATTATAGAAAATGCCAAGACACGTCAACTTTTGAATTGAGTTGTGCGTTACGTAAACATAAATTTAAATGTACAGGGTGATTCACACAAGTATGCCATAGTCGGTGTTGTTTTTTTAAATGAAACACCCTGTATATTTGCATATTTTTGAAATCCTCTTAATGAACCGATTCCAACAAACTAAATAATGTATGGTAAATTATGAATTATACAGGGTGAAATTTTAAAATTAACAATTTATTACACTTGGAAATATTGGTACTTTTTCAAATCAGCTAAATATGGATTTATCAAAAATCTAAACTAACTAATTATTAGACGTATTTGTATATTGAACAAAACCTGCTACGTCCATGAATTTTATCATAAATACCTAAAAATTGTCTAAAAACGCCAATAATTAGATAAAATCGGTAAATAATGTGGATTGTTTTAAATCGGTAAATAATGTGGATTGTTTTCTATTCTGTCAGTTGTTCATGTGTTGACAGTTTATACTGAAAAAGTAAAATCTTTGTCAAACACTCTTTTCTTGTCGATATAACAATGAAATATTTAACTGAGACTCACCGAATTGAGATTTTAATGATGATCGGGTACGGGGATAACTGCAGGAGTCAAGTTGAGGTGGCAAACTCATTTAATCACAGGTATCCCGAATTGCCTAATATTTCACAAAGTACTGTATCTAAAATTCATGCACAATTCAGAGAACTTGGACATGTCAAACCATTGAAAATAAAACCACACTTCGTTGAAGATGATGTGAAAGTGGATATTTTGTTAAGGCCCAGTTTCATAATCAAGTTAAAGTGCCTTTAAATATTAAAGTTGGCTTAAAGTTGAAAAAATGGTCCCATAATCGTACTTTAAGATAAAGTACTGCCTAAAGTTTCCTTTAACTTAAAGTGCGAATTTCTAAACTTTACCGAAGATAAAGTGGCTTTAAAGCAGACATAACCTAGTTTTCTCCATATTTTTCGATAACGAGACTGAATACTTCACGAAAAAATGAAGAACATGCTTGATAGTTCTTCCAGCTCCAGTTCATCACTCGATGACGAAGAGATTTATTTGGGAAGAATAAAAAATCATTCAAAGAGAAAGTGTCACTTTGAAAGATATGATGATGGTGACTTTTTAAATCGTTTTCGGTTATCAAAACCTACTGTTCGTAACTTGTTACAAAACATTGAACCTCTAATTCGGTTTCAACACTGCTGATTTTATTCGTCGTTTCACATTCTATTACATATTTGTGTTTTTCTATGCTTTGTAGGAGAGACAATTCCTCTTCCTTTGTAAAGTTTGTTGTACGTTTTATATTTGCCTCCATTATTCAGTAAATATTCAATATAACAATATTGTCAACCACAACAAACCGCCAAAGCGATAATTTTAGGTTAGATAACTAAATTAAATAGTGTCTAAGGTATCGAAAAACAAATTTCAGGGTTGCCAACTTAGCTAAATGCTACTTTTATTAAAAGAAGGTGCTACTTTCATTATGAAACGCAATTATTTTAAAGTCGTCTTAAAGGATACTTTAAGATAAAGTCTACTTTTACTAAAGGCACTTTAACTATCGAATTATGAAACCGGCCCTAAGTGTCGAAGAGAATCCAACTTCAAGTACACGTCAAATTGCCCGTGTAAATAATGTTAGTCATACAACTGTTCTGAAATGTCTTCATAAAGAAAAACTTCATCCCTACAAATTAGCTTTTGTTCAGGAGTTAACAGAAGATGATCCAGATCATAGAATGGATTTCTGCGAAAGATTGATGAATAAGCTGAACAGAAATGAGATTGCTCCTGGTACCATTCTTTTTTTTTGACGAATCAACATTCACATTGAATAGAGAGGTAAACCGACAGAACTGTAGATATTGTTCAGCAGAGAATCCTAATTGGATGCGTGAGACACATACTCAGTACCCTCAAAAGGTGAACGTTTGGCCCGGTATCATAGGCGACCATATTATTGGTCCTATATTTATAGATGGAAATTTGACAGCTGAAAAATATTTAAGTATGCTTAGAAATGAAGTTATTCCTGCGTTGGCAACGCAATAGATCCTAGCTTACCGAATGAAAATGTTTGGTTCCAGCAAGACGGGGCAACACCCCATTATGCTTTAATGGTAAGAACTTATGTAGATGAAATCTTCCCCAATAAATGGATTGGACGAAGAGTTACTATTGAGTGGCCAGCTAAATCGCCAGACCTTACGCCGTTAGATTTTTTTATGTGGGGTTATCTCAAGAACAAAGTATATGCAACACAACCAACTAGCATTGTAGACCTCAAAGACAGGATAACTACAGAAGTACGGAATATTTCACCTCAAACTTTAAACAAAGTTAAGGAGGAGTTCTATAGGAGACTGTGCTATTGCCAACAACTAGGTGGAGAACATTTTGAGCATTTATTCTAATGTATTAAAATCAAATACATCAGGTATTTTATGTATGTGTTTAATAACTGTAAAAATAAAAATTTCACCCTGTATAATTCATGATTGACCATATATTATTTAGTTTGTTGGAATCGGTTCATTAAGAGGATTTCAAAAATATGCAAATATACAGGGTGTTTAATTGAAAAAAAACAACACCGACTTTGGCATACTTGCGTGAATCACCCTGTACATTTAAATTTGTGTTTACATAACGTACAACTCAATTCAAAAGTTGACGTGTCTCGGCATTTTTTATAATTTTCTAAAATAATGACATAATAGTTATTTATGTAATAAGGATCATCAAGACGATCATTATGATACAAGACAGGTGAATGTTATGTCCGATAACACAGCGTGTGCCATAATGATTGTTTATGATTCGTATTACATACAAAATTTTATCTGATGGCAATTTTTGGTGCCAACAACCAAACAGGATTACAAGTTTGCCAACAATCATCAACTACTGATGTAAAAACTGTAGAATCCATTGGAATTAATATTACAAATTGTAGTAATTGTTCTTTTACCATTTATAATAAATAGTTTTGTACATAGTTATGCATTTTGAATAAACTTTTTTGATCAAACCATTACATGTTTTCCTTATAGAATTTCATTATGGTACTTAGTCCCATAATGAATTCATTATGGTACTTAGTCCCATAATGAGCTTCCTCATGTCATCAAAATTGAGTGACATAACGTTGTCATTATGACATGCCATCAGATAAAGAATTTTATTCATGTTCATTATCAACCGTTTCATTCACTAAGGTTTTTTCTGTAGTATACAGGGTGCCCTGTTAATTAGAGGCATGATAGATCGTTAAGAAATATTCAAAATATTTAAACACAATTTTAGTATTGTTATTAAATTCAATAAACAATAATTAAGTAGTCTGAAGTAAAATGTGTGATGGCTGAATCTTTTGAGGTAAACTGGTAGGTACTAACTCTTGATAAAACGGAATGTTTGATTCCAAACAATGAAAATAATGAGGAAATATCAAGAGTTACAGTTGTTTTGTATAATAAGTGACATACATTTGCAATAATATAATGTAACATGGAAACACGTAATCCTCAGCTTCGAATATCCACACAATCCAGAACTTTATATGAAATAGATAAGCTCGTGAACAAAGTATAATACACTGTTATGCATGTCATAGGAACACGTGAAGCGTTTACACGGTAAGGATGAATATAGGCAATAGGTAAAACCACAGAAGGATGCCATAATGTTGCATTGTACATGCATCAACTGGCGACAATTTCAGGTATTGTTTGGATAGAAATGAGAATGATATTTCCGTACAGCAACCTAACAAAATTCTGAGCAGCAGGGTGCTGTGAATAATAAGCAAAATATAAGTGAAATATGATTGGAAAAAATTATTCAATATGAAACCAGCCATTTTGAATGTAAATTCTTGAATGTAAACTGATTTATAATTTGAATTTTTTTTAATTTTGTTCTCAAGAAATGAAAAATAAATATCTTGTATCCCTTTATCTGAATTCCACAGGTAATGAAGTCCTGAGAACTAACTTGACATCTACAGGTTTGAAATCAGTTATGCACGAAGCCTCGCTATTCAAAACACTTGGTACCTATTCTTTTCCATAATATAAATTCCAAGAGTTTTTTAATAGGCATGAAGACTGATTTTGAAAAACTGCTCCACGATGTTCTCACATTATATACTTTATCTACAATAAATGTTATTTCTGTTAGAAAAAAAGTTTCAAAGGAAAAATTCAACTTTAAAAAGCACATTTTAAATTATACGCCAAAACGCTAAAATAGTAATGGCGTCTGTCTATGACATCATCAATTCGTAAATACTATTATTCATAGGTAATCTGTGTCGATAGGTTATCTATGACTTGTGTCTTGTGTCCTGTGGTAAAGTAGTCAAAGTCAAGCCATAGACAGATTATACACATAGATTCAAAAGTTTTGCATCACCTTCTTCGGATGCGAAGGAATTTTTTTGCGCTAACAATTTTTTGTTGGCTTGTTTATCAATGTTTACCGTTTCAATATGTTCCATATTTTTTGCAATATACAGATGTTAACAGTTTTTTTTTGTAAGATAACATTTTTAGTGCGATTATTGTAACATTCAAGGCATTTGATTTTTACGATTTTAAGTGCAAACATGAATCGTCAGGTCATAAGTGAGATTGACCGTGCAAGAATAGTAGCTTTAGTTGAAGAAGGCCACTCTCAAAGGTTCGTGGCAAATAGAGTTGGCGTTTGGCAAAGTGATGTGTCTCGTGTATGGAACCGGTATCTCCAGACCAATTCTCTTCGTGATAGACCTAGAAGCGGTAGAAGGCGTGTTACTAATCAGCGGCAGAACCGCTATATCCACTTAACTATCCGAAGAAACCCGACCATGGCAATACCAGCACTCCAAAGAGATATGAGACATGTGTTGGGAGTTCAAGTATCGATCTCGACATTACTAAGACGAATACTTGCGACAGGTTTGAGGTGTCGCTGACCAATAAGAGTGCCCAGACTACAACCTGAGCACAGAGTTCGCCGACTACAGTGGGCTCAAGAACTCGCGGCCTTGCCTGAAAAATTTTGGAATTCGGTGTTTTTTCCGACGAGACAAGGATTTGTTTGGTACAGGATAGCCATCGAATACGTGTGTGGCGAGATCCAACGAGAGTTGCTCAGCTTGCCCATGCTCGCCCCGTGCCGCCCTTCAGAGGAGGAAGTGCTATGTTTTGGGCTGGTATCAGTGTTGCCACAAGCCTATTTTTTTTCGAGCCAGATGACATGGCGGAAACGAGCGAAATTCTTACTAGAACGAGCTTTTCCAAAAATGTTTTTTACTAGTGAATACCAATTTCTTGGAAATATATATTTTTAAGTATTAGAAGGGTATTTGTCATGTATTCGAAATACATATCAGATCATTAGGAAGCCTAACCTAGTTGTTTTTTGGGGTAGGGGGTAGGTAAGGATTCAAAACATAAGTATTAAAAAACAACACAACAAAGAAGAAGAAGAAGAGCAGAGCGATTGGATTGGGGTGCGTTCGTCATTTCTCTTGTTCGGCGGTGGTGCGTTCACGAATTACACTCGCCCGCCACGTCTAATTCAAATAATCCAATCCAAGTACTCCAACACTCAACACCGTTCAGTTCAATTCACGAGAGTTCAGAAATATTCAACTACAACAAAAATTTAGCAAAATTTAAAAACGAGCCAATTTTAATAAAGAGGAGTCAACGAGGAACTTTTAATTCAAACGAGCCAGATCTGGCTCGAACGAGCCACCTGTGGCAACACTGGCTGGTATCATGTTAAATGATCGCACAGAATTAATTCATGTGGAGGGAACGATGACTGGTGATAGGTATCTCAGAGAGATTCTACATCCTCACGTGAGACTATGGCACGCAGCTGTTGGCAATTCCTTCGTTTTTATGGACGATAACGCCCGACCTCATCGGACCAGAGCTGTAAATGAGTATCTTGAAACTGAAGGGATTAATTGTTTGAACTGTCCTGCCCTATCTCCTAACATGAATCCCATAGAACATGCTTGGGACATGCTTGCCAGGGCATTGGCTGCTCGCAGAAATCCACCCAGGGGTGTACAAGAGCTTGTTCATGCGGCCCAAGAAGAATGGTGAAATATTCCTCGACAGAATATCAATAATTTGGTAAACAGCATGGTCAGCCGACTTCAAGCTTGCATAAATTCTAGAGTTGGAAATACTCTTTATTAAAAGTTCTCATGCAGGTTCTCACTTAACCTTTTCTTTAAAAAGAATCAATTTGTATTTAATTTATTTAATTTCTAAGAATACTTTTTATGTTAAAGCAAGTTTATTATTGGATAATAAAATTTTTTGACAAATATACACGTTTTTTTATTGAAACTAATTATTTGATTAATCTCTGATCCATTTATAATGAATACATTTTTTTTTCGGAGATTTAGGGTGATGCAAAACTTTTGAATCTATGTGTATCTACATTGTGTGTTTAATTGCAAGGGTTGACTTCAGCATAGAATAATTCACCCACAATATTTAAAAATTCATCTTTTTTCAAAGGTCTAGGATGTATGAAAGAGTACTCATGTTTTTACTCTTTTTTTACTCAATAGTCCACTAAACGTTCATATGCGTTTTCGTAATTTTCTTTTTATTCATTTGGCGATAATCATAAAGAAGCAGTAGCAGTATTTATTGCCTCATCCAGCTCTGGAGGAGTCCCAGAAATGGAAAATTCGTCATCCCTCATCTTTTTATTTCATAGATCAGCAATTTAATTTATTCACAACCATATATGTAATGCTGTCATTACCAACGTCATTGATGGTTAGGAAGTGTCATATTACACACCTCTACTTCCCGCCCTCATCGATCATAGTGACCACTTTAGTCTCGGAATTGCAAATTTTTTTTTTCAAATATCTACTAGGATTTGCAAGATATTGGACTTTATCGCATTAATGAATCCCCTGTATATGAACGAATTCTAAATCATCCTGTAAATGAACTTGGAGTCAAGGCTAACTGGATGCTGCGGTACCGCCAGACCTGGTAAATACTTTCAGAGAGCAACCTCTCCGACCACTTCTCTTGTATTGTTGTTGACTAAACGATTCGAACGACTCATTTGCTTTCTTAGAATGTTATGTCATACTTTTTACGATCAACGGCTGATTTCTAATATGATTTTGGATAATTGAGTTATTTATCTTTAAATATCTTCTGTAAGTTCCTTGTGGCATTACTTATTCTTTTTTCTCTTATTCTTTTGGGAATCAAACCACAATAATGTTTTTTATTTTTTATTTCTACGTTTAACTAGTAATAATGTCCCTATCTGACACAACGAAAAAATATGACAACTAGACAATCAATAATATTTTGAAGTTTATGACTACAAAACTTTGTTGTCAAATTTTATTAAGGTCCATCACACCTCTGGTGAAATGTGAAATGAAATATTTTATTCTATGACATTCTAACGATATGATAGTCTACTAGAAATGGAATCCATTGAAGTGCACGTTCCAGGAACGGTTTTTATTGGGATAGCGCTTTTTTTTAGCTTATTTTGGAAATGTTGTTAATAAAACGCGTTTGTTGTTACTTTTTTGTGTATGATCATTTTTGTTTACAAAACATGTATAACTCGGTTTGGTGATTTTGTGTATTGAAGTGTGTATCGATTAACAACTATTCCAATGATAAATCATAAGAAAACCTGGATAAAAACTTATGATGCTATCCTGATAACGCAGGTAATTGATTATTGGAAATTTCTCTTTCTAACATTGGTAACCAAATTTGACTACATTCGGCTGAAATACTAGCTACACATTTATCTGCCTATAGTTGTATTAAAGCACTTTCTTTGATTTTTCGTCTTTTATTATTGGGCTCTTTCAATATTATTTTTGTCGAATCCCATTGAATTTTATGCCCCTCTTCCCAAGCATGTTTACAAATACCTGACTTAAAGAACTCCCTATCTTTGATGTATTTTTTATGTTCACTTATTCGGACTTTCAATGGTCTATATGTTTTACCTAAATAGAATTTGTCGCATTCACAAGATATCTGATATATGCAATTTTTTGAAGATTGTTCTTAATTTTTTGGTTTCGTTTTTGTTAAGATAGATCTCAAAGTATTGTTAGATTTAAAGCTGGTTCGAATATTAAATTAATTACCAATTTTTTTAATTCTTTCTGACAAACCCCTAACATACGGTATTGTCAAGTTTTTAAAAATTATATTAGCTGAATTATTAATATTATTGTTATTATAATGGAGAATTAACAATGAGCCTTTCTCTATATTCTTGGTTTCTTTATGTACAAATTCTGCCGGGTAATTATTGGCATTTAAAACATTTATCATTTGAGTTTTCTCCTTTGTGAAATTATTATCATTAGAACAAATGTATCTGGCCCTATCGTATAATTTTGTGGAAAACCTTTTTATACCACAAATTTTACTCCAGCTTAAAATATAATTTGAAAATATTTTGAAATATACAGGGTGTTCCAATAAAGTGTGGCGTATCAAAGTTATATTTTTTCTTATGGAACATGTAACGTTAATTTTATTCACTCTCCTTATATTTAAATATTTATTAAATTATCTTATGGGTGGCGAGTAGCCAGTCCTTTCTCATGCCCAGCGCTGAGAAATGTATCGAGTTTAACTTTATCTATAGTCGATGAAAGACAAAATTTTAAGTTTATTTGCGGGTCAAATCGATACCGTCTATAGTAAAAATAGTCACTTCGGTTTACTATAAATTATTTGGTTTTCAATTTTAACACAAATGAATGAAGAATCCACTTACGGAATTTAAATTACATTTCCATTCCAAACAAAGGTGTATGATACAGATATGCGACGTATGTGCATTATCATTCACATGATTTCATGTTTTATATTTAAACAGAATCAAGCAGAGATTTTGTCTTTCTGTGACAAAATGTTAAATTAACAACTTGAAATTTATTTGGTGAGAGTTTCACCTAAATTTTTTTTTCTAAGTGCATTCATGTGAATGGTAAGTAGTTTCGCTTAAATTCATATGTTACATATTTAACTTTGCTTTTCTCAATATATAGTAGCTTTTCTTATTATTTTCTCTAGCGTTCCAGTACCAGATATATCGATAACGTTTTTTTTTATATTTTTTTTGTGTGTTTTTTTTTATCTTGTTGAAGACACTTGATATACCTTTTAATATATTTACCGGCATTAACAATACATTTTTATTGCTTTCCTTCATTATTTTTTTTATAGTAAAATACAGGATGTTGCTTTTTTTTGTTTTATGAACCACGTTTTTAAATATTCATTTTTCAATCTGTACATCATATAACAACCAGCACCATTTCCATTTTAATCTCCAGATATCCTGCATTTTACTATGTTCATTTAACATATATCTGATTCAAGTGTTCTTTCTAGCACTTTCTTCGTACCTAAAGTTATATATATCTTTATATATATAACCACTACTTCTTCTACTATTACTACTACTACAACTACTACTACCACAACAACTACTACTACTAATATGTTCTGGCAATAAACCTCCATAAGACACCGGACCTCCGAAAGACACCGGACCTCCAAAGACCCGGACCAAAAGACGCCAGACTTGAAGTCAGAAGAAGACAGGAAAGTACCGTCACTATTAACAATTAACAATTGTTGAAACCAGAGTACTCGAACTGTGATATTTATTTATTTTTTTTAAAGTCATTATACAACTTGTAAATTTAACAACGTAGTTCATATTCCTTTTCCCTTCCAACATTTCTAGGTTTGTTGATAGAGAGTGTTGTGAACAAGCCAACTAATATTATTCAGGGTGGCGCCCACTTACCTTAACTTTACTTAAATTCCTTAACGTAATTTATTGATTGTTTTGTTAACTTATTAAATTCATTTATTTCAATATAACTTCAATAATTTAAATAAGTAGTATTACCCGCGAACCGGAAGACTACTCCCTGAATTTTTATTAGTTTGGTATCCGAATTCACACCTGAGGTGCTCTCCACACTGAGTCGCCGTTGCAATTTGTCTTGCCTTATTATTTTAAATAAATATTAGGTAACAAACACCCTATATTTTATTGCCCATAAAAAAAGGTAGAACGTGTCCCG
>CAJUYI010001637.1:0-36512 GCA_910591695.1 Galerucella pusilla
ATCATAATAAGAATTAATAACGAATGAATTAATAACGCAATAAGAATCAAATAAGAATGAATCCCAACTAATATAATAGTACCACATACAGTTTGCGAATAGTATATTCGAGCCATACGATTTACACAAATACGACAAGGAAAGTATGAGAAAACTTACTTGAAAGAGAGAGGAGAATTTATTTATTTGTAAAACTCATTCCCAATTTTTGTTGAGAGAAAGAATTATTGAAGAATGCAATGCAATTTTAGCTGACACATTCGAACGAGTACGACAAGAGTTTACTAATAGTATTTATTACTGTCAGGAAGTAGACGAAGCACATTTCGAACACCTGCTATAAGAATCCATTGTTGATATTTGACTTAAGTATTAAATTAAAAAAAAATTATTTCAACAATTTTGGTACTTATTTAATTCATCCGTCAAAATTAGTTTAAACCAAAACAAAATTAATATGGCTATGTAGCCAATGTCAATGCCTTCCAAACGAGATATCACTTGCCATAAGGTCCCATTTAAAATTATTGGCAAGAGTGGCACTGTGGCGTCATCTATTACTATCACGTCACCTGTTACCATTCGTAGAGAAGTTTACAACACTTTATTTTCACACTCCAAATTTTATTGATGTAAGTGTAGCCGTTCAAAAGATACGAGGGGGGGAGGGAACTTTTGAATAGCACTGTATTTATTTATTATTATTTGTGTTCATCTCACTTATTTTTCAAGTCATTGATACTACCAATCTCGATTTTCTTCCTCTAAATACGGCTTTATCCCGTCTTAAAAGTACCAAATTCTAAATTGGCAACGCTGCTTTCATATCAGATTGGTAGCTGGAGCTGAAGACACGCCCAACGCTGACTTCTAATAATTATTCTCCTCCTCTTTCAAGTAGTTTTTCTCATATTTTCTTTGTCGTTTTTGTGTAAATCGTATGGGTCGAATAGACTTCTTGCGATATGTATATATTTTAGTTCAAGTTCAAACTGATGTAATATTATTATTTATTGTCGTGTTACCTTAATAAATCACATACTGCTTATTCAGCGTTGAACTTCACTTTATCACGTTTTTGAAAATTTGTATAATGTCGAATGGACTTATTTCTTAATCTGGTTCATGCCTAAAGGACATTACAATTGGTATTCGAAGGAGTTGTGCATTTGATATTTTATAAAGACCATACCTTCTCAATTCCAATAATATCCTACTTTTGAAAGATCTTTATTTACAGTCCAGCCTAGTTTTTTGCTCTTCTCACCTATCTATCTGACCGCTGCGCAGGAAATGCATGTGTCTTCCACTTTTTGGTAGATTCAGACATGGTATTCACTGCTCGCACTTCGATATTGTTCTATAAATGGTTCAGCGTTAAATGTTTTCATTCTGGAATATTCGACAGCTTTCAGCTTTGGTAATCCGCACAACCAACTTGGAGATACTTCTTATTTCTAATTTATACGACATCTTAAAGCGGAAACTTCGATATAAATTTCAACTGATTGTAAGCAAACTTATGCTTTCAAATGCAAACTGATATTATTTTGTGTTTGTTGGAATGATTGTCAATGAATTTTGTACCAAAACTTTTAGGGCCCATGTTATACAAAAAGCTACATAACCAAAGAGAAACTTAAATTCCCTAAACAATAAGAAAACATAAAATGACACACAAAATTTTCAAATTGGGATTATTAATACAGGAGACAAGATTGGTGAAGTTATTGGAATTTCGAAACTCTTATGATCTTATATAGTTTTGCTGAATGTAGTATTAAGAGGAAAGTTTTGTTCTAATAAGTTTTATTAGACATTTCAAATGCAAATACATTACCAGAGAACCGATTAACTGTTCTTTCGTGTATCCAGGCATATTTTTGTAAATAAAACAATAAGATTAATATTCACTTTTCATAAATAATAATCGACCGTAAACTATCAGTGGGATCGTAGGAAAAGACGTAAGACACATTGCCGCTACGAAAGTAACGCCTTCATAGTATTTTGAGCTCTCGATTGATAGGTTGCACTTGCGCGTAATCTAAACATCAACTAATCAAATTTTTGTAAGTCAAAGATGAGGGTAAACGTTTGTAATACATTTAAACGGCTTATTATTGTGATATTTTGATTAGGATTAATCACAGACCTGCCTTTTTCCATTCCTTTCTACGTAATGTGTTGGAAGGACATTAACAATCGATGACACACACCAAGAAGGGTATTATTTGAACCATAAAAGAAGTAATACACCCATGTATAACGAATGCTTTAATATTTTAATACTCCCTCATTCATAAAAATAGACTTTGTCCACGACCACCTAAAAATAAGTCAATATTTTACCTCCTAACTAAAGGTATATGGTACCCATATATCAACTGTCATGAATTATGGTTCATAATACACTGTAGTGTATTATGGTTCATAATTCACGACTAGAGATGGGGGTACAATATGGAATAAACTATTAAATCTGTGTATTTTGTTCAGGAAATTTGTTTCTGACATATATCGTATCTATAAAATATTGTAATTTTTAGTAATGATACTTTTCATATCGATATTTTCCAATATTAAGTATTTTAAAACAATATATTTATAACGGTACGTTGTATTGATACTTTCTACAGTATCGCCCATCTCTATATATGTCAAATTATTTGAAGTAGATGCCACAACATTTTGAGGTTAGTAATATGCCAAATCGCTACTGACTTTTATTTATTAATAAATAAATTAAGTGTCGTGGACAAAGTATAGTATTCTACTCGCAATTTATGGCCATAATTCACTTGGGTGACTTGCGCCCCTCGCCTGCGGCTCGTGACGCAAACGTCACCCATCGTGAATTATGGCTATCATAAATTGCTCGTTTAAATATACTATTAATGATATTATATTCAAACAGCAGCAATGACGTTTAAGAGTATTTATATTCATAGTACCATCTATAGTCAGACGAAAAGAGCCAGTAGTAGTAAATTGTTTGTAATTTTTAATGAGCACAATCAATCTCAATTTTTTCGCTGTAAATTTAATCTCCGGATATTAACTCTTTATTTATGGCGATAGTATCGGTAATTTTCCACATTTTGCATCCTATGCATAGTAGCAATTGAACGCTCCGAAAAAATACTGCATTCCAAGCATGATTAAAAAACATTCATTACTTTTTTATCTCAATGAGGGAAACTAACAATTTCGACAGCAGATCTAGATAAAAGTGTACTGGAAAATAATTCATCTAAATAACCAAATAGGAAATATGAATTTCGTTGTAAATAACTGCGGCACAAATCCACTTCAATTATCAGTTGTAGGTGCAGTTAATGGAAATAACAAAATTTCGAATACCAGGGATTGGAACAAAAAAGGCAGTTTCATTATTTGCGTGTTACAGAATTAATAAGAAAAATCAAGAAATCATGGGACGATAGATTGAAAAATTGGAAACCACAGGTGCGATTGGTTAAAAAATTATACTGGACTTAGATGAATGCAGATCACTTTCGATAGAGGTGAACTCAAGGACTTTTAGAAGGATAAAATCACAAATATCGTTCTGTATCTGTAGAGTAGGGAGGGTGAGTGTAGGCTCACAACACTTAAGCCACATGTGACCCATTGTACATCCTCCCGAGGAGTTGTCCTTCTAGGTCAAAATCCATCCTGTCTTTATCAGGAAGGTGGACAGGTCAATAGGAGACATCTCCTTTATATCGGCAGGTGTAGGCCAAGACTCACCGAACACACACTCTCTTATTGACGATAGCTCCGGACACGTCCTGCATAGAGGTGTGTCCACTAGCCCCATAGTATGGAGGTGTTTCCTTGGTTGACAGTGGCCAGTCAGAAATCCTACTGTTAAACGTAGATTTTTCCTGGTCATTGTCAAATATTTTTTCAGCGCCAGCTTCCCAGGGTGGCCCAGGGTGATCCTGGCAAGACTGCAACTTTTGATTCCATCCCACCTCTTAAGGGATTGAGCATGTGTGTAACGTTTGGCTAGCTGCTCGTGGGAACAATATGGACCAAAGCAGAAAAACACCAGAGGAGGACAAGGACTCCTCTAAAGAAAATCAAGACGTTACAGGAATGGACTGTAACGACACAAATTGTCAGGAGACAGTAGCTGAAGTCTGTACTCCAAAGGCAAAAGAGCAAGGAGGGAAGGACTCCTTAGAAAAGGGTAAGGCAACCAACATGACCTTGCCCAAAAAACTATCTGGTGCCCAGAGGAAGAAACTCATCAGGGAACAGAAAAAAGCAGCCGGTACATGGGTGGAAAAAGACCCAAACAAAGCTGGAAAGAAAAAGGAGCATGAACCGACAAAATCGGGAAATAGCATGTCCAAGTCAGGAAAAGTCCTGAAGATGACAAGCTCAGGTCCGACAACGTCGGGACACTCCAATACAGGTGGAAAAGAAGGGACAGGTAAAGGTAAAAGACCTCGATCTGAAAACTCAACTCCACCTGATATGCTGCACGAAAGTGCAGACTGTATCCTATAAGGATGCAACAGCAAATCTGGGGATGGCGGTGATCCACAGACGCCATCCAGAAAACACCCTGAATCAGGAACAGGCAGAACTGATTCAAAACCGCTTGGAGGAGGCCGTGTTTGACACCCCTGGGGGAAGCGCAAACCGACTCCAATTCCAACGTACTTCATTCCATTCAGGGGTCCTCTGGATGACCTGTGGGAATGAATACACGAAGGAATGGCTCAGGAACGCGGTGGAAGGCCTGGGCGAGCTCTGGGAAGGTGCTGATCTGACAGTTGTTGGATCAGGAGACCTCCCCAGAAGGCCCCTGGTCCTCGTGCACGTTCCAGGTGCCATAAGGGAAGAGTCCATTCTAAAGGACCGTCTGGCTAGTCAAAATGCTAGCATCAAAACGGGGGAATGGACCCTCAAAGGAAGAAAAGACGATGGAAAGGGGCAAACGCTGACCTTCTCCATTGATGAGGCTTCTTTTAAGACTCTGGAGACGATGGGCTTCCGAGCATATCACGGTCTCGGAAGGGTGGTCTTCCGAGTTTTAAGAGGACCAGATGGCGGGGGTACGAGTAATACAAGCGAACCTCCAGCACAGTAAGGCTGCATCTGCAGTCCTTACGAAAGTAATGGGGGGATTCGATGTGGCCCTCATACAAGAACCTTGGGTGAACAAGGAAAAAATTATGGGTTTATCAGGGATAAGAGGGGAATTGATTTACGATAGGTCCTCCCAAATACCTAGAACTTGTATAATAGTAAGAAATAATATAAAGATACTGCCTTTAAATCATTTCTGTTTCAGAGACCTGACCACGGTCAAAGTAAGATTCATCTCTGATGGGGGACCGAGGGAGATTATTCTCGGATCGGTCTACCTACCAGGAGATGCTTCTGAACAACCACCATCCAGGGAAGTGGAGGAACTAGTGAGAGGATGTCGGGGCAAAGGAACGCATCTGATCATTGGGGGAGATGTGAATGCACATCACACAACCTGGGGAAGCACAAACATCAACCAAAGAGGTGAGTCTTTACTACAATATATTATGGAAAATAATCTGGACATATTAAATGTGGGAAACAAACCTACCTTTGTAACAATAAATAGAAAGGAGGTTCTAGATATAACAATTGCAACTACTTTTATAGCTAGTTTTGTTAAAAAATGGCATGTGACTGATGAGGTGAGTTGTTCGGACCACAGACACATAAGCTACACATTAAAAGGTTTTAGCACTGAAACTGAAACTTACCGGAACCCAAGGAGCTAACTGGGAGGCCTATCAGGCGGACCTAGGCCTTGAAATCCAAAGGGTGAGAGAGACGGTAAGAAATAGCGTGGATCTAGCTCAGCTGCGGAACAATTCCAAGAAGCTATCGTGTCCACCTTCAATCGCAACTGCCCCGAAACTACAAGGAGAACCAACAGGAATGTGCCCTGGTGGAATAACGACCTTGAAGTTTCAAGGGCGGAAGTACGAAAGCTCTTCAATAGGGCAAGTAAAGACGGAGAGTGGACCGTATATAGGAAAACTCTGACGTCATACAACAAGGCTCTGAGAATCGCTAAAAGAGACTCATGGAGGAAACACTGTGAAGAGGTAGAACAGACTTCTGAATGTGCTAGACTCCAAAAGATACTCTCCAAAGATCCTCAAAGGACAATAAACTCATTAGAGACAAGAGATGGAAGATATACACAAAGCGGGAAGGAAACTCTGATAGAACTTCTCGAAGTACATTTTCCAGAATGCAAAATAAGTGATGAACCATTAGATACAGAACAACAAATGGTCTCGAAGACTCCAAATCGGAGTAACGAGGAAAGTTGGAAAGTATCTAGGGAAGTGGTTAATCAAAGCAAAATAAAATGGGCAATTAACTCATTTGAGCCATATAAATCACCGGGACCGGACGGGATCTATCCAATTATGCTGCAAAAGGCAGACGGCATTATACTCAGCAGACTGTGTACGATCCTTAGAGCGAGTATGGGACTAGGGTACATACCAAAGGTCTGGAGAAATGTTAGGGTAGTCTTCATTCCTAAACCTGGTAAAACAGGTGACAATAAAGCGAAATCCGTAAGACCCATAAGTCTGATGTCATTTGTACTGAAGACATTGGAAAAACTGGTGGACATGCACATTAGAGGAGGATCGTTGGTAGAAAGACCGATCGACCTGGATCAATATGCATACAGACCAGGAGTATCCACAGAGACAGCACTCCATCACCTAGTACAAGGAATAGAGTACGCTCTCGAAAATAAGGAAGTATTATTAGCAGCCTTCCTTGATATAGAGGGTGCCTTTGACAACACCTCACACATAGTAATCACTAGGGCAATTCGTCGAAAGCAAATTGACGAAACAAGCTGCAGATGGATAGACTGCATGCTGATAGACCGAACGATATTCTCAACCTTGATGGGCACAACATTGTCAGCCCGAGTTTCAAGGGGATGTCCTCAAGGAGGAGTAGTGTCTCCTCTCATATGGAACCTTGTAATGGACGGACTGATAAGGAGACTCAAAAAGGAACACCATACTGTCTTAGGATATGCGGACAATCTAGTCATCATATCACAAGGCAAATTCAGTACTACGGTCAGAGAGCGCATGCAACAGGCTCTGAACATAGTAACGAAATGGACGACAGAGGTGGGTTTAAATATAAGTCCCACCAAATCAAACGTAGTACCCTACACCTTCAAGGTACGGAAATTCCAATGGTTATGGATGTTAAATATCTCGGGGTGATTATTGACTCGAGATTAACATGGTCCAAACAAATGGAAAAAGTTGCAGCAAGATAGGAAACCACACTAATGATGGCAAAACGAACTTGTGGGAAAACATGGGGGTTGAGTCCGCGAATGATGCACTGGATATACAGTGTAGTGGTTAAACCCATAATAACATATGCGTCTTTGGTCTGGTGGACAAAGACGACACAAAAGAATGCAATGACGAGACTAGGCAAGGTGCAAAGACTTGCATGTCTCAGCATTGCAGGATGCATGAGAAGCACGCCAACGGCAGCACTAGAAGCCTTATTCGACCTTCCTCCACTACACCTCGTGATAATGGGGGAAGCAAGGATAGGACTATTCAGGCAGCAAGATAATCTGAGCAACAAAATAGTTAGATCAGGACACACATCTGTTAAAGACATCATAAGTGAAGCCATTTTAGATATGAAAACAGACTATATGGCCACTAAACTTCTCCCAAGCCCTAAATATGAGGTAGAAATACCTCACAGAAAGGACTGGCAAGACCCAAGCAGACTGAAATTTCCCCGAGGAGAGACCTGGTACACAGACGGATCACAGACAGGGGAAGGAACAGGAGCAGGAGTGTACAGTGAAAAGAGAAACACAAAAGGCTCTTTCTCACTAGGCAAACATACCTCTGTATTTCAGGCAGAGATCTATGCCATCCTAGAATGTGTCAGAATTAACAAATATAGGACTGACACTCATAGGATAAACATACTAACTGATAGCCAGGCAGTCCTTGCGGCTTTAAATAGCCGCAAGGTAACATCCAGACTAGTAGAAGAATGTCAGAAAGAACTAAATGAACTAGCAGACCACATTAAAGTAAGATTGGTGTGGGTGCCGGGACATAATGGTATTTCTGGAAATGAACAAGCTGATGAACTCGCAAAAATAGGTTCAGCAACAGCATATGTTGGACCAGAACCAGCTCTTGGGACCACAAAAAAGGTAGTCCGAGCGCAAATACAAAAATGGGTACAAAGCCAACATAGAATTCATTGGAGGAACACTCCGAAACAGGTACACAGCAAAACCTTCATAGGTGACACATGTGCAAAACGGGCCAAAGAACTACTGAATATCAGCAGGAATAAGCTAAGAATTATTACAGGTTATCTAACGGGTCATACCCCGTTAAAAGATCAGCTGCAGACTATGTGGCATGGAGATCGAGACCGTGACCCATATCTTGTCTGACTGTGAGGCACTGCACTCGAGGAGACGGGCAATCTTCGGAGAGGCCAATGTGCCACCTGAAGTATATGGCACACATCCAATGGACCTATACCGTCTACTCGAAGGTACGGGGATAACTGGATGGGTGGACTAAATATGGGAGCAGAGTACAATAAGCCAATAGGCTGCAGTGCTCCCGGCATCTGAACGGCTCCCAAAATGGAAAAAAAAAAAAAAAAAAAAAAAAAAAAAAAAAACGTTTGGCTAGTTCCGCAATTGTCGGAGTCGTTAGGCCGTAGGTGTCACTGGGTCCTAAAATTTTCAGTCCAGCCGCTTCCTTGGCTGAAGAATGGGTAATGCGATTACACTTACTCCCGTCGTGCCCTTTAACCCACCTCAGGATAATATTTTTATCTGCCGAAGCGTTAGCGTTAGCTAAGACTAAGCCCAGTCCCCCTTTTTGGAGGACTGGGATCAGCACTAATATGATATTGGCAGAAATAGATGAAAGAGGAAGGATTGGACCATTTGGAAGATCTAGTCTGCTACCAGAAAATTCTACTAGACGTAGAGTGACGCAAGTCTCCTTCGATAGCTAAAGGTTTGAGTACTTTTGAATTCAGAAGCTTGTGAAAGTACGCAATTTCATCCAGTTTGAAGTTTGAAATTAATTAAAATTTTTTGAAAACTTTTTAGCATATTTTTTTTTCGAGGAACATTATATGATCCCCTCGTAAAACACATTCCAAATAAAATGGTACCAAACTCAAAATTCATGCCGTCATTCTCTAATAAGTATAAATCATCAAGTTATTGGTGTTGATTCGCGATAAATTTATTGATAAATTGTCTGTTTTTAATAAAACTACAACCAATAAACGGTGGATACGTAATAAACTGTCAAAGTAGGAAGTAGCATTGTTATAATTATTGCGTAAGTATGGAAGAATTGTAAAATTTGAGTAACAGTAGCATACTAGTTGATAACGACAATACGCGTTTCCGGAAACTTACTTGGGTTAACACGATCCCTAACCTGCACGTTCGTTTACCTAACCCGAGTTGCCTACCCGTGTTCGGAAACTTCCGAGCTGTTGACTTGATGACTGACCCAGGTTCATTTTTCATAACCCACCTCAAGAGGTAGGTCGGTAGAGGCGCTATAGGCACCACATGCGCAGTACTGAAGGGTAATGTAACAAAACCTAATTCTTTTGGTGGTAACGAAATATATTGCTTCTATCAAACATGAACAAAAGGGACCTTGCTACATTAACGGCGTTGGCATTTGATTATTTCTTCGAAGATGATGACGTATGTATGTATTGTTATGACGTTAGCTGTCAGATCAAGAACGGAACCTATTAGCTCGTAAACTACAGTTCCCGGGTAGGTGATCGGAGTGATTCATCACGTGACCTCTCTGGATCGAGTTAGTGAGCTGAAAATGCCTATTGTATGGATATTATTAATTCAGAAGCCTTTGGTATGAATACCAAAAATAATTAGGACAGAAAGGCAGTATTTCAAATACTTTTGGCCCGATGTCGGCTAGATTCTGGGATAACGATTATAGTATGCCGCACTATGGGCCAATGATTTTCTGCTACACTTTTACCAGTGCCAGTATTAAGACGACCAATCCTGCATTGACAAAGAAGTCGGACAAAGATGCAAGTTTTGTTGGGTAATCATGTTTTTGAAATTTGATAATCGTTAAAAAGCTTTAGCTTCAATCCAATTGTACAGCTGGGTTATAACTTTGCAAATGTGACCTGTAAAACACAAAGCAACCTTAGATTAGATTAGAATTGGAGTGGCTCTTTGTCCTATCCCTCTCTTCACTCAGGCACTTAGCAATTCCATAGGAAGTTTCTGGCCCTATCATAATCTCCGTTGCGCCCTGCTTGGCTAATTCATCGGCCTTTTCATTACCTTTTATTCCTTGGTGACCTGAAAGCAATCTTATATTCCTGTAATAGAGAAATGGAGCGACTTCAAACTTTGATTGGAAATATTGGTTGCTCCGTTCAAATACCATAAATTCAATCTGACACCGAGTGGTGAAGCATTGTAGCTAATTTTAAAAAATAAGGTTAAAGCTCTTTGGCACGTTGGAATGTGTACTATCTTGACACGTTGAAGAACGTGAGTCCGATTTACACCGCTGAAGCTTGCTTCCGTTGAACTGTTTTTCTAATTTATTTAAACGGTTTAACAGTTTCTTTTTTGCAATTCTCTCGCTGCTAGGCGAACGACTTCTCTTCTTCCATGATAACAATGAGTATTTTTCTTTTCATAAAAATAATGAATTCAATTCAATTTTCGATTATCACCTCCTAGTACGTCTCTGCTGCACGGAATGGCGTCCATTGTTGATAGCGTGATAATAAAACAAAAACTGTATTCCAATAATGATATTTTCATTTTGTGACACCTTTTCCCATTAACTTGGCGTGTATTTTACCCTAATATGACCACCGCCGCACACATTCTAATAAGGTTTTCGGTGTCATAGAATGAATAGCTTTCGATAATTGGATTGAATGAAAAATGAAAGAGAAGTCAATGGTAGTTCCAAGTATCTCCACCATTTTAATATTTGAGATCATAATTTGATGTATAGTGACTTCACCTTTTCACGTTTGGAAGTTGTTTACCACATACATATATGAATACACTTAAATCTAAAAAAAGAACTTTACGACACACCTTCGACATTTTACGATGTGACTATAAAAACTTCGAAGATGTATCTATAAATGATTCATGTATCTACCGTCGTGGTTTTAATGGAAAATATTTCACGGAAAGTCTTCAATATAATATTCACGACCCATATCAATTACCTTTATTTTGTTATCCAGTTTCCACACACATACACAATCTACTTAGACCCTATCGGCTACTGTGAGACATGAATAAGTCCAAAATAATAGACCCACGTGAATAATAATTCTTAGCACATGTAACACATACTCTAACTTTCCGTTTAAATCAAATCGGCCAACTTGACGACGCTTCCTCTTTACATATTTCCGGAATAGCTTCCTATCCGGTAAGGTGGAGAACGGAATTTTGGAGGAGTTTAATTGAAATTGGTGTTGGTAGATAATATTGTTATTTTGTATATTTTCGAGTAGTATGATATTTTTTAAGACTATTGACAATTTCCTAGAAAGTATTTCTAAGTGAAAACTCGTATTGCCAAAATATCAACTGTACGCTAAAGTAGAGCTGCTCTTCTATTCATGCCATCTGGGGAAACAAAGCGCTAACAATGCTAAGAGAAAAAACAAGACAAACAAAGTGCAAAGAGCTGGCTACTGGAAGACGTATCCAGCTAGACTAGGTGCATATAAAGAAGAAATAAGAATCTTCTGTGAGTTCCTTGTGGCATTACTTATTCTTTTTTCTCTCATTCTTTTGGGAATCAAACCATTTGAATTTTGAATCAAATCATGCTATGAGCGTTAAAAAAGGGGTAGTAAAATCTTTATACGATAGGGTCAGAATCATTTGTTCTAATGATAATCATTTCACAAAGGAGAAAACTCTATTGAAAAATGTTTCAAATGCCAATAACTACTCGGCAGAATTTGTAAATAAAGAAATCATGAATATAGAGAAAGGCTCATTGTTAATACCCCATAATAATAACAATAATATCAATAATTCAGTTACCATAATTTTTAAAAACTTGACAATACCGTATGTTAGGGGTTTGTCATAAAGAATTGATAAAATTGGTAATCAATTTAATATTCGAACCAGCTTTAAATCTTACAATACTTTGAGATCTATCTTAACAAAAACGAAACCAAAAAATGAAGAACAATCTTCAAAAAATTGCATATATCAGATATCTTGTGAATGCGACAAATTCTATTTAGGTGAAACATCTAGACCATTGAAAGTCCAAATAAGTGAACATAAAAAATACATCAAAGATAGGGAGTTCTTTAAGTCAGGTATTTGTAAACATGCTTGGGAAGAGGGGCATAAAATTCAATGGGACTCGACAAAAATAATATTGAAAGAGCTTAATAATAAAAGACGAAAAATCAAAGAAAGTGCTTTAATACAACTAAATGCAGATAAATGTGTAGCTAGTATTTCAGCCGAATGTAGTCAAATTTGGTTACCAATGTTAGAAAGAGAAATTTCCAATAATCAATTACCTGTGTTATCAGGATAGCATCATAAGTTTTTATCCAGGTTTTCTTATGATTTATCATTAGAATAGTTGTTAATCGATACACAGTTCAATACACAAAATCACCAAACTGAGTTATACATGTTTTGAAAACAAAAATGATCATACACAAAAAAGTAACAACAAACGCGTTTTATTAACAACATTTCCAAAATAAGCTAAAAAAGCGCTATCCAAATAAAAACCGTTCCTGGAACGTGCACTTCACTGGATTCCATTTCTAGTAGACTATCATATCGTTAGAATGTCATAAAATCAAATAATTTACTTATTTCACATTTTACCAGGGGTGTGATCTACTATACCTTAATAAAATTTGACAACAAAGTTTTGTAGTCTTAAACTTCAGAATATTATGATTGTCTATGATAGGGACCAAAAATTATTCCATTACTAGTTAATCTTGACAACGGTAGCACCGAAACCACAGAGTACACCATCTAACAAGAGACGAAAGCTTTGTCGGTTCTTTTGAAGTCGGACTAACACGATATTGAGCGGAGATACGTCGAGGCATTGACACATAAACTACCTGATACTTTGAGAAAAGTAACACTACACTAAGAAAAATAGAAGTGTTGATGAACTTCCCTCCCAATTGGGTCTATAGAATATTATCCGAACTACTAACATAAGAACACCTTATTATTCATCCTTTGTGTGTAATGAGAAGTAGCTCACTTTCAACCTAATTTTAAAATAATACACGGTGAACTGAGGAGAATGTACGGAAGTGACGGCTTGACATAGACAGATAAACTAATTAATTCACGCATGTGCACACAAATTTGCGATCACGAAAACTACTTTCTTTCGCCTCTTGTTAGATGGTGTACTCTGTGCCGAAACGTCGAAAAAAAAAATTGAAATTATTATTGTGGTTTGATTCCCAAAATAATAAGAGAAAAAAGAAATAAGAAGAGTGGAGGAAATTATATGACGACGCAAGGTGTCCCTGACAGTATCAAAAAGGACAATACTGAGGCTCTAGATCATCTCCTCAATGTGCACTTTCCAGGTTCAATAGAGTTAGATTCAAGATATGACAACAGTTACCAAAAAGGCCATTGAAAAGAACAACGAATAATATCATCATACCCTCCTCTTATCAAATGAACTGTGAACTCATTTGACTTCTGCAAAGCTCCAGTACCAGATGGTGTATTTCCCAAGCTCTTGCAAGAGGGGCAAGTAGTTGTCATGCTTTATGGTATATTATAATTGCATGTAGGAGTTGATCATACACCCAGGATAAATCTTACCGACCAATCAGCCTGAAATTATTAATGTATTTGCGAGAAGAGGTGCCTATGAGTATCCCTTCACAAAGTCTGCACTGAGCTTATCAAGCAGGTAAATCAGACGTAAATTTGTATAATTGAGTCTGAATCATACAGAAGTCTGTGTTTGAAACAGAGACGATTGTCGCTACAGCCTGTAACATCAGGATAGGATATATCAAACAAGTCATTGAAAAATATACTGACTGACTACTTGAACCTATCAGCAATCCAACCACATTTGACGATACAGTGGCTCTAATATGGGTGCAGCATATAAGAACAGCAATTCAAATGAAGCCCAATCAGGCTATTAAATCGGTAAGAGATATTTGAAGAAATTTACCGACACTGTGCCTTGGGGAAACATCACTGAACCTGAATTCAGAAATTTGAGCTAACCAATGGAACACCTACTCACGTACTCTGCTTCTGTGAGAACTCAGACGGAAGCCATTTGGAGAGGAAATACAGCAAATCTGCCCAAAATGAACTAAGCTTCTGGAATGAAAGTGGATAATATAGGAAATACTACAAAAATTAAGTTAAGTTCCTGGCTGTGGAGCACAACCCAAACAAGTAAATGAATGTACTAGTAATAATGTGTTGACTGGCCGAATTAAATGCACATTAATGAAATTGTAAGTGTCCATTGGCTTTAAGGAAGGTGTAAAATAGAATAATAAATTTATATAGATTTACTTACGTTACTATCATCAAATATATTCATACGAAAGGCAGCACTTACCTGAAAATAGAAAAAATATAAATTAGAATCATTTAAATTTTATACGAGTAAAAGTGTTATAAATAAGGAGCTCCAACAGTAATAGCAACGTCAACAATGACAAAGCTTACACCTACTCTTCTGCTCTTACCCAACAATAACCCACAACACACCCATCAAAAGAAGAGGCTTCAACTTCCTTAGTGGTTATTTTTTTTTAATGAAGTTTCTTATTAACTTGGAGATGGATGTGATTCAATACTTGTTTAATAGCGATCACTATCCTATTTAAATTTCACTACCACCACTGCACAGTGCGGAGTGTTTGTAAATTAAACGTATTGAATTATGATGAACTAGAGGTGGGCCAATTTTTCGTTCCGGTATTTCAATAACTTCAATTTATGATATAATTATGGAAGACCAGTGAGAATACAAATTTCAATTTTGCATTTTTGATCTCTAAAATAATGTGTTACAGACTATTTCATATTTTTTGAGAAGGGTAAGGGTGAATTACATACTTTTTTCCATATTTTAATGCGGCACAACTGACAAACATATCAATTACCTCTTTCATGAGTAGTACAGTGATGCATAACGGCTGACATATAACAAAAATAGAAAAAACTGTAATTCAATGAATATTTTTCCACAGCCATATTTAAAGGCATTATTTGATTCTATCTATGAACCACTCTGTATAGGCTCGACCTAAGAACCAAAACAAAGTCAGTACAATTGAAACATGTTTTTTTACTCCCAAATTCGCTAATCGCTCTATTTTTATATCCTTGCCGTTTGGTCTGATACCGACAAATTCGAAATGCTGCTCCGTTCACATTTATTTATTGTTTTATGTTTCGACTTTAATGCGTCAATTAGTATAAAACTAACTTTTCATTGGGTGATTATACCCAGTTGTTCATTTCCTCTATATATTTGTCTTCGAAACGAGAATCATTCGCTGCAATTTTGTTACGACAGACAGAAAAAACAAAAGCAGATAATTGAAATAGAATTGTCTCAGTCAGTTGCATCGTCGATATCGTTTTACTTTTTCACGGACTAGACTTAGAAGTCAATATAAAATAAGAAACGAGAAATAAAATACATTAGCTCGATTACCTAAAAAACGTGTTTTTAGTGGTTTTTTGATAGAGTTTAAAAGGTTACGTTTTGAATGGAACACCCTTTATATTCTACTACTATATTCTATTATCATCGGTCCTTGACAAATGTACAAAGTTTGAATTGAAGTTCGTTTGAAGTGGGTCAAAATAGAGTCCAAAGGAGTACGTTACAAACATAAATACATACATACAACTAATGTTAATATAAATCATACTGCATAAATAAGATAGACATGTCACATATCGTAAAATTGGAGCATCATTGGGCATTTCAAAGACCTCATTTCAAGAGATTCAAATAAACTAGTTTCTCGTTGAATATTAGAGCGCTTTCAGACGAGACACTTAGTGGCCAGCCACTAGTGTCTGAAAAGAATGGCGCGGCTAAAAATACATTAATATAAATAGAAGCATTCACACGAGACACAGATAAGGAATACGTGTCCGGCCACTGAATAAAAGTGTCTCTGCCCCACTAGTGTCCAGACACTGTGTCTGTATACGTGCCACTCGTAATACATGAACTTTAATCAGGACGTTCAAACGGGACACGCGTTTCCAAATGACCAATGAATATTAAAAATAGTTATTTATCTATTAAGAGCGAAAAGTGATACATTACTCCTTGAGAGTAAAGCCGGCTACTCACTATTCGTTGATGCGATTCGTTAATGCGTTTCGTCGGTTCACTTCGTTAGTTCGCGCTTCGAACGATGCGACGCATTACATCCTACTCATTGTGCGTTGATTCACTTCGCTTCGATGATGCATGAAACTTCGTTCCATTGTGCGAAGTGTGATCACAAGCTTCCATTTATAAAAATGAATTCGGAAGAAGAAGACCTACTTCTGCTTGCTGCAACTCAAGCTTATTATGAAGTCATTTTGAATTCAAAAAAAAAAGATAAAAAAAGGTAGAACGTGTCGCGGGACACACGGTAGGAACTTTAGTTCCTGTTACGCAAAAGTTATGTAACACACCTGACGTTATAGATAAACAATTTGCATATTCTTTGGTGGTTGAGTAGTAAGCACACCAGACTCTCACGCGTTAGACCCGGGTTCGATTCCCGGCGAGGAATTTTTTTTATTGTTAATTTTATTTTTAAATAATCATTCTGCTTGATATTAATAACGACAACAGATAGACGTTTGAAATATTTAGCAGAATATTCATTATTATAGATAATGGTACGGTACCCTTCATGAGGGAGTACAACTGGCAACATCTACTTTTTTTTTCTCAAGTTTTTGTTACTGGCAGAGCCAACAGGCCAGTTATATTTAAAAAAGGAAACCGTAGCATTATACAAATTGGACATTCAAGAACTGTACGTTTACCACAAAATTAGTGGAAACATAAAATTGAATTGTTAAATTTTTCATTTGAAGTTATATTACAGTTTATAAAAATTTTTATTTTCTAGATTTTTTCCTAAGTGGGTAGTAGAAAAAATATGCTGCTCGACTCGTGTGGATTGTCCATATCGCACTTGAACGATTGAGCACTCCGCCTACGGCATCGTGCTCCATCTTCGTCCTCGTGCGATATGGCCATCTTATCCACACTAGTTGCACAAACTACAATTTCTTTCAAAATATGCCCTTTTACATTTAAAAACTACCTGCCAAATGTCAAATCAATTTATCCATCCATTTTAAAGTTATCGAATTAAAACATTCAAGTTTTCAAAATTTCAACACCCTGTATTTCGAAAAGTAGCTAGACCCCTTAATCGCGCAAAAAAATTATGGAAATAATAGTAAAAATTTATCCGAACAAATTCAAGTAGATCACCAGCACTGCGAATACCAGCTTTGCATAGAATTTCAATATAGCATCGGTGGTTCAGTGGTTAGAATGCTCGCATTGCACGCGGGCGGCCCGGTTCGAATCCCGGTAGGAGCATATTTATTATTATGAATCGCTGCTTCGTAAACGAGAAAGAGACTAAGGAGGCACAAGCACGCAAGCAAGGCACATAACGAAGCAACGTAACATAACGTAGCGTCACGTAACGCGTAACGGTCAGATCTTTTGCGTCGCGACCCCTGGTCGCTCAAACATAACCTGGCGTAAAGGACTAAAGTTCCAAAAAAAATATATATCGATTAATCAATCACCCGATTAAATTAATTGATCACCCGATTAATCGATTATTTTTCGATAGATCGATTATTTTGCCCACCCCTAATGTACACCACTGGATCAAAAATTGAAAAATGTTTTTTCTACACCCGCATAAATATTATCCATCTTTTCTACACCCATATGTATATTATCCATTTCCTGCACAGTTTAAAGAATGGAAATGTAGGCCTTATCGGTTAACCGAACGTATATTATGATTTCATATATATCCTGGAATGTACTTATATGAAATCCACCAATCAGTATTCGCGTTTAGTACTCGTCACTCATCTTTTTTTCAATTTAAAGTAACGTCAAAATAACTTGTCAAAAAAGTCTCTCTCAGAAGCACTGGATTAAGAATATTTATTTACAAAAATGAACAAATAAAATAGTCCGTATAAATTGATAACAAATACTAAAAATAGAATAGAATGGGTAATTTAGGAGCTACCGATGGACATGTCCTTATAATAGATCTCGGTGGTTGAGTGGTAAACATGCCAGACTCTTACGCGGTAGACCTAGGTTCAATTCCCCATGAAACAACTTTTTTTTTAATTAATGATTTTATTTTTAAATAATTATTCTGCTTGATATTGATAACAACAACAGGTAGACGCTTGAAATATTTCGTATTTTGCATATTTATTGTAGATAAAGGTACGATACCTACACTTCGTGAGGGAGTCCGACTGGCAACATCTACTTATAACAGCTTCGCATATTTAAAAAGGGAAACCGTAACATTGTACAAATTGTACATTTAAGAACTGTACGTTTATCACAAAAAAATTAGTGAAGACATAAAATTGAATTGGTACGATTATAAATAAAATTGTTGAACATTTTCATTTACAAAAATAAACTTGAATAAAACAATCCGTATAAATTAATAACAAATACTAAAAACAGAATAAAATGGGTATTTAAGGGACTATCGTTGGACATCAGCTCTTACAAAACTATCCAATACTTTTGACGTTGAACTAGTTCAAACCCCAATGGTTGAGTGGTAAACATACCAGACTCTCGCGCGGCAGTCCCGGGATCGATTCCCCGTGAAGACGTTTTTTTTTAATTGTTAATTTTATTTTTAAATAATAATTCTGCTTGATATTGATAACGACAACAGGTAGACGCTTGAGATATTTAGCAGAATATTCATATTATATACAAAGGTACGGTACCCTTCGTGCGGGAGTCCGACTGGCAACATCTACTTATAACAAAAAATTAGTGAAGACATAAAATTGAATTGGTACGATTATGAATAAAATTGTTGGAAATTTTTAATTTCAACTTACTTATATTTATTTTACAGTTTATTCAATTGTTTATTTTCTAGATTTTTTCCTAAATGGGTCGTAGAAAAAATATGCTGTTCGACTCGTGTGGATTGTCCATATCGCACTTGAACGATTGAGCACTCTGCCTACGGCGTCGTGCTCAAACTTCGTCCTCGTGCGATATGGCCATCATATCCACACTAGTTGCACAAACTACTATTCTGCACAGTTTACAAAATGGAAATGTAGGTCATCAGTTAACTAAACGGATATAATTTCATATACATCCTAGAACGTATATGAAATCCAAATCCACCAATCAGCATTCGAGTTGAGTATCCGTCATTCATCTTTTTTCAATTTAAAAGAAACGTCAAAATAACTTGTCAAAGTTTCTCATAGAAGCGCACTGGATCAAGAATATTCATTTACAAAGATAAACTTGAAAGAAATAATCCGTACAAATTACCAACAAATAATACTTAAAACAGAATAAAATGGGTATTTGAGGAGACCTCAGATTTTATAAAATTATGTAATAGGTACATCTGACGTTATAGATATACATTTTTCATATCTCTCAGTGGTTGAGTAGTAAGCAATCCAGACTCTCACGCCGTAGACCCGGGTTCGATTCCCGTGAAAAAGTTTTTTTTTAATTGTTACTTTTATTTCAAAAAATAATTATTCTGCTTGATAATAATAACAACAACAGGTAGACGTTTGAAATATTTAGCAGAATATTCATTATTATAGATAGTGGTACGGAACCTTTCATGAGGGAGTCCGACTGGCAACATCTACTTAGAACAGCATCGTATATTTAAAAAATGAAACCGTAGCCCTATACAAATTTCAAGAACTGTATGTTTACCACAAAATTAGTGGAAACATGAAATTGAATTGTAAAATTTTTAATTTGAAGTTAGGTATATTACAGTTTATAGAAATTTTTATTTTCTAGATTTTTTCTTAAGTGGATCGTAGAAAAAATATGCTGCTCGACTCGTGTGGATTGTCTGTATCGCACTTGAACGATTGAGCACTCCGCCTACGGCGTCGTGCTCAAACTTCGTCCTCGTGCGACATGGCCATCATATCCACACTAGTTGCACAAACTACAATTTCTTTCAAAATATGCCCTTTTACATTTAAAAACAACCTGCCCAAACTACAATTTCTTTCAAAATATGCCCTTTTACATTTAAAAACAATCTGCCAAATGACAAATTAATTTATCCATCCATTTTAAAGTTATCGAATTAAAACATTCAAGCTTTCAAAATTTCAACACCCTGTATTTCGAAAAGTAAATGTGCTAGACCCCTTAATCGCGCAAAACAAATTATGGAAATAATAGTAAAAATTTATCCGAACAAATTCAAGTAGATCACTAGCACTGCGAATACCAGCTTTGCATAGAATTTCAATATAGCATCGGTGGTTCAGTGGTTAGGATGCTTGCATTGTACGCGGGCGGCCCGGGTTCAAATCCGGCTGGGAGCATTTTATTATTATGAATCGCTGCTTCGTAAACGAGAGAGAGAGACTAAGGAGGCACAAGCACGCAAGGCACATAACGAAAAAATGTAACATAACGTTTCGTAACGTAACGCGTAACGGTCAGATCTTTCGCGTCGCGACCCCCGGTCGCTCAAACATAACCTGGCATAAAGAACTAAAGTTCCAAAAACGAAGATGGTGGACCCAGTCTTTATATAAAAGCAGATCTCGGTAAGCATTGCAGTTAAAATGCAAATTTTTACAAACTGTTTTATGTATTTTACCCATTTAAAGTACAACTGTACTACCATGATCGTCGATATGCTTAAGGAACCGTCAGGCAAATTTCATAACTTTTGCAGGATCAGTTATGAAGACTTTGAGTTGCTGTTGAATAAAATTGGTCCCAAAATACAGAAAAAGGACACAAAACTCAGGTTATCCAAACCTGCAAAAGAAAGACTAGCTGTTACGTTGAGATTTTTACGAATGATTCGCGTGGAGACCGAATGGGTCAACTTCGTCGCTCCGTCGACTTCGTCGCATCGTTCAATTTTTCCTTTGATGATTCGTCCAAATACCGACATCAAGGCGAAGCGCCGCACAACGAATCACATCGGCGAAGCGAGTCATACTCACTGAGCAAAAATTCGTGAAGTACTGCGACGAAACGACGCATTAACGAATAGTGAGTAGCGGGCTTAATGGTTACTCGAAAGCAATAATGTCACGTTTTGCTCGTAATACCAACCAACATTACCAAGACAAGAAGGATCACTCTAATCACACTTCTGCTCGATGTAACTGCTGATATGCTAGAAGAATATAAAATATCGATGACAAATAAAAGCTCTTTAACAGTTTCCACATGCGACTATATAAATCTTTCATGTACGGATGGCAATGCTATAGTTTACATTTCTGGCAATCTATTAAGGAAATGTTTGCTGCAACACTTTTGTAGTGCTTGCACAAAGTATAATGGTGGAAAGACATTACCAAAAGAAGCGGCTCTATTTTAAGAGCATAAAGCATAGTCGACTTCTAAAAACTATGGAGGTCTGAATGTACCTCCTAGTAATATGTTAAACAGTAATATGTTAAACAATTAGGAATAATCTTTGTTGAAAATTTTAATAAAATTTCAATAAATTATATGAAAATTTACTGTTTACACATCCTTGTAGAGAGTTTCCTCATAAATATTTTTAAACCTATATATTAGGCTGCGGATTTATTTCACAATTAAATTTGCAAACCGGGACATAAAAAATAGGTATTCTTTGAAACAATCAATGAAACCTAACATAAAATTAAATATCTTAAAACATATTTGAAAACCGGCAGGTATATTTTATTTCACAACAATTTTCATAATTGAGCTGTTAACGGGCTATTCAATATGAAAGACTTTCAAAATTCATAGATTTTAACTCATTTAGTTAAACGCCTTTGGTTTTGGATGGTTCGTGTATGATTCTCACAATTTTCGCATCGCGATAATTATTTTTCCCAGTACCCGTATCTTACTGTTAGGTAAGTTGGTACTCTTTGATGACCTCGGATTTGAAACAACCTGTAATGACCTGTATACATTTTATATAAGAATACTAATTTAAGTTGGCATTTGCAAACATTTTATTGTTAATTTTTTTATACCTACTAGTCTCATCACTAGTCTTATTCTTATTACTTTTTGATGTAACTTTCATTTTTCCCTTTATTTTTGCTACCAGTTCTTTTTATAATTATGTTTAGATTCACCAATTAAATATCCTGACGATATTCCCTTTTTTATTTTAATTCCCACTAAGCGGAATGGGTTACAATAACAATTATTGCTAGATGTTTTTAAATCACCCTGGTAAGTGAAAGTTTATTCGTTTTAATCGCTAGCGGTATGCATAAACCTCGTATAAGCACGAGCACGTGCACGGCTCAAGGAATTTGTCGAAATCGTCGGCACGCTTGTGTAAGCTGGACGTGGAAGTTCAGACAGAGAGTGACCTTTCTTTGGTAATACATACAACATTTTTTCTGCAATCACCTAATTGTAACTATTAAAAACAAATTTGAAGTAGAATTCATAAAAACTTTTAAAATCTGTCAGTTTGTATATGTCAATTTAAATATGTTTCAAACTTTTATATCTGCTACTGTCAATACAATTGTGTTTGCAGTAGGTATCGTTATGACTAGTCTCTCGTGTGAATGGTTCTTTTTTAGTGTCGAATCTCGATTCTAGTGGCCGGCCACAAAGTGTCTCTTCTGAAAGCGCTCTTGGAAGAACAGAAAGCAAAAAACACTAAAGTGGCTTAACGCAGGAAGCTCCAAAAATGTATATAGTATTTCCAGTGATAAAGAATCTTGGATTAATTCTCATGAACCCGAAAATAAATGTCAGTCGAAAAATTGTACAATTCATTCTAGTGGGAATTCGAATATTCTCAGTGGCCCCGACGAATTCCCCACATTATAAAGTTCGTATAGAATTTCTATCAAGCGACAAATTTCAATTGCATATACATATTTTTCTATGACTATTTAAATTCCGACGTCAACAGAAATATGTAAATAGATTCATGGAATTTGTAACGATATTAGAGTATATAGGGGGTTACAGTTTGAAATTCTGATGTATTGACGAGATTCCTGAAAAAACAAATTAAGTTCGCCGAGCGAAGAAGATTGAAGCAGGATTGAATTATGTGACGTGAATTATTTTCCCTAACGAGACATCGTGTACCCGCAAACAAGGAAAATGCACCCATGACAGGAATAATACACAGTAACTGTCGACAAACGGGTTACGTTCAAGGGTTGTTTATTAAATAACAGTTGAGATGATAATTAGTTCAAAAAACGTTCTTTTAAACTGTTTGTGTTGAAAGGGTCATTTTTATTGTGATTTTATACCAACTCACTTATCTATTTACTGTGAAATATGATTTCAATGCATCCTAACCTACTCCCCCCCACTTCACGTCTAAACGGGCAATATTTTTAGTGCGATATGTAGGTAATGCAACACAGTGGCTGGCAACATTGCCAGCAATAACAGCCAGACTAGGTAATATATTGACAATATTTTCAGAGTGTCCCGGCCGCATTTAGGCAAAACGTACCACATATTAACCATCGCTCTAAAATCTGCCGTGCTGATTGGTCCGCCTCTGAAATCTGCCGTGCTGATTGGTCCACGACTGAACGCGGTACGTTTTGTCTAGAAGGGTCGAAAGCAGGTACGGATTGCCCTCACAGCACCTAACCCAATATTGAAATAAATGTGTAAATATCAGAAATAAAAAACTTAAAAAAAAACCAAGGACCAACCCGGTTGATCAAAGTGTAATTATGTATAGAAATATCAGTAAATAAGAAATACAAAGCTTAGAACAAACAAAAAAACCAAGGACCAGCCCGGTTGATCAAAGTGTAACTATGTATAGAAATATCAGTAAATAAGAAATAAAAAAACTTAAAAAAAACAAAAAAACCAAGGACCAACCCGGTTGATCAAAGTGTAACTATGTAAAGAAATATCAGTAAATAAGAAATAAAAAAACTTAAAAAAAAAAAAACAATCATCAACCCGGTTTCGAATCTACGACCTCTGAGTTACAAGCCCAATACCCTACCAACTGCGCTAATCAGCTCACACAATGACTGGCATGAAATGCGTGAATAGATTTCTAACATTTCTAATACGAGGACAATCCGTACCTGCTTTCGACCCTATCTAGACAAAACGTACCGCGTTTAGTCGCGGACCAATCAGCACGGCAGATTTTAGAGCAATGGTTAATATGTGGTACGTTTCACCTAAATGCGTCCCGGCCATATAGCTACACATGTTTTGTGTTCCCTAAGCATTTAATTGGGTGCAGCAATAGTTGCCAGACGATCGCTTGGCCAGCGAAAATACTCTGCAATTATGCTTTGTTTTGGTGTTCGATTGTTATAGTAGGTATATAAAATGATTAATACTTGGTCGAATGAAAAGATTATTGAGTTCATTAATGAAATACTTTTACATCCTGAGTTATAGAAAGTGGAGACCGCAATGTATGAAGACAGAAATGCCAAAAAAGATGGATGGACAGTTATCGCCGAAAAATTTGGTATATCAAGTGATGAGGCCTACAAAAAATTCAGAAACTTGAGAACTTATGCAAAGAATGAGGTAAAAAAGTCGGAAAAAACCGGCAGTGCGGGCGGTAAACTAGGGAAATGGTTTGCTTTCAATGCAATATTTCACGCCTAAGGTTGAATCCACAATCTACCCTTCCTTTTCTTCAACTTTGTGTTTAAAACAATATAAATCGCTGCGACGCGAATGATTTGGTCAGCCATTCTTGCACGATTGTGTAGCCCGTCCACGAAACAAATTATTTTCATAAAAGGGCCATCGTGCTGCAAACAATATTGCCGAGATATATCTATATGGCAGAGCTACAATTGAAATGTTGTCATGCTGGCTGGGCTATAGTTGCCAATATTGCAGCCAAATATTGGACTTAAAATATTGCCCGCCTAGGAGGTGCTTGAGCACTACATATTTAGACCAAATTCTAAGTTTTGAATCACAGTTGACTGAACTATTGATAATTTTCAATAAAAATCCAATATTTGTGAGCTTTCCTAAACTTTGTGGAGCAGATTAAACTGCTGAGGTTGCTGAGTGTAAGTGTTTCTACCACTTATAAATCTCAACTTCACCAGAAGGGTTACTGTAAACAAAAGTTCCATCTTCCTAACTGTTAAAACAATTTTATTTCAAATATTGTAAGTTTACAGAAACCTTAACGACAAATATGAAGCACCAAACGAAATATGTTTGTTTTGTCCTTTACTTTTCTACTGGTAAGTACATCTTGGAATACTCAAAGAGGCCAATCAACTAAATCCTCGAAACCAAGCTCAAACTCATAAGTTTCTACATCCAAATCTCCCACTATTTGCTTGGGTCCTTTGTGTGAACAAGAAACACAGGAAATTAGAGTAAATGAACTGAAGGTTTACGACCGCAAGCTACATATACATACAGTGTGTATCATTATCAATATTTCAGTTTTATTTCTATCAAACCTATAGAAATAGTTTATGGAAAAAATGGGCATAGACCTCTTGAAATATACAAGGTGTTTAATTGTAAGAATAGGCAACGCCGAAAATGTTAAAGTATTTAGTAGGGCTAATACCATAAAGAAATAAATGATAAAAGAGCTGTTCATTTTCGTTCATTTATTGGGGCATAAGAATAAAAATTAATAATTGTGGTTTAATATCCCAAATAATTTACCGAAAAAGAATATTGAATATTAAGACAGCAATTAAACGTGTACAGTTTAGCAAATTCCACTGAAAGTGTGAGGTTTTAACCTGGGTTTACCGTGAAGTGAGAACGCATTCGAAGCGAAAAGGATAACCTTCTTCGGTTGGTCTATTTATTTATTTTTTTTTTGGCCGAGAAACTATTGTCCATTTAGCCAGTAACTCTAGTATTAAATTTCGGTTGGTCTATGCTTGTTTAAAGGTACAATCGAAGGCACAAATACTAATAGGTAGATTTATATTTGCATGTATAAAAGCATAATTTATCTATTTTCAATGCATATTTAAACCATTCGTCAGTTATATAATAATAAAGTAATGTTATAGTAGCTTACAGGTAAACACGGTTTTCATTTATAAATTGAGAGAGAGAAAGAGAGTACGTTTTTGACACCTGCTGCCAATACGACATACTCCTGAACTTTTTAAAAGTATTCTAATAGTTGATTACTTACAGCCTTTTTTCTCATGAAATGAATAACATTAGCTATAACTTCCTGTGTTTGACTATTTAAAAATGAGACTTAATTGAAACTCCATTATTTCATTACTAATTTTCCCTAGACTGTACGTAGATGTTTACTCGCTGAATTTCTCATAGCAACTGACTGCTCCTGAACAAAATCATAAAACTCATCGATTAAAATTTGCCAGAATACATGTTCAGTGGTATATCGAGAATGGGAAAAATGTTTACTTCCCCGATGACACCAGGAATCAGTTATGGAAGCCAGCTGGACGAAACCACGTTTACAGAAGTGTTGGGAAACGGTACGCCAGATGCAATCTCATAAGGACCGCAATTCCACAAGAATTAATTCAAATCCCACTCAGCTATGATGAATGACAGTACATCGTGTAATAATAGTAAGTAGGTACCATCGTGTAATAATAGTAAGTAGGTACCATTAGTGGGAGGCGGGGTTTGTTAGTTCAGTTAGTTGCTGGAAAGCGTTATGTGTTACAGGCAGATGTTGTTCCAGCTCCTTCCACTATGTTGCAATAGCCAACAGGTGACCTGAAAGAACACTGCCGCCAAAATGGACACCTGAAAAATTTCAAAATAGTGAAGGAAGAATAATGTGGATTCTTTGTAGTGGAAGAAATCTCCATTCACATACTTGCGGATTGCATATCAATACAGAATCAACACCTAGAAGACTACTGGATAAAAGACGGACACTTACCTACTAGTCTCTGTGACTTTTCTCAGGATCTAAGGATTTTCTCCACGACACAAGCAACTATTGATTGAATTCAAAGTCAAAAAAATTGATAGAAATAAAACTCACCTTTATATCAACGAGGGTTAAATGAATATCAATTTAACAGACGACATCGATGAATACCGTTCTATAAATACAATCCACCGACTTTTTCCCGTCCAAATGGAATCACTTCATTTCCATTAATTTCTTGGAAGATCTTAACTGATCGAATTACTTAAATCCCCATCGAAGCCCACGGAGCGATACGTACATCTTCGCACGCCTATCCCATAAATCGGTCCATAAAAGGTCGAAAAAACAAGGCAATATAGAAACCTAAAACTTCCCTAACATCTCAATTTCCTTTGTTTAGCATCAATTCTAGTTCTTTCTTCGTCTTGTTTGTTTGGCTCGTTTAATTGTAGCAGTTATGTGAAACGATCTCTCGTACGAAATTACGAATTTTACCCAGAGAAGTGGTGCAGGTGGATTAAATACGGTCGACGATGGTTTGGAAAAAAATTCGCAAGTGACTACTCGGCCAAACTTAAGTAGAAGAACAATGGATAACTTCAGTTTCAAGAGAATAAAAAAACTGATTCTATAGGATAAAGTTCAGGTAATCTTGAAACATCTAGCCCGTTAGATGGAAATATATCCTCAATTCAGTGTCTTTTGTCATTTGTTTTATACACTCCAATCATTTATACAGTGTGGAAACCACTTATGGATTAAAATTATTTGTTATTATTTTAGAAAATTATAAAAAATGCCGAGACACGCCAACTTTTGAATTGAGTTGTGCGTTATGTTAACATAAATTTGAATGTACAGGGAACACCTGCATATTTGTATATTTTTGAAATCCTCTTAATGAACCGATTCCAACAAACTAAATAATGTATGGTCAAATATGAATTATACAGGGTAAAATTTTTTTTTTACAGTCATTAAACACATACATAAAATACCTGATGTATTTGATTTTAATACATTAAAATAAATGCTCAAAATGTTCTCCACCTAGTTGTTGGCAATAGCACAGTCTCCTATAGAACTCCTCCTTAACTTTCTTTAAAGTTTGTGGTGAAAGATTCCGTATTCCTGTAGTTATCCTGTCTTTGAGGTCTATAAAATGCTAGTTAGTTGTGTTGCATATACTTTGTCCTTGAGATAACCCTACAGAAAAAATCTAACAGCGTAAGGTCTAGCGATCTAGCTGACCACTCAATAGTACCTCTTCGTCCAATCCATTTATTGGGGAAGATTTCATCTAAATAAGTTCTTACCATTAAAGCATAATGGGGTGTTGCCCCGTCTTGCTGGAACCAAACATTTTCATTCGGTAAGCTAGGATCTATTGCGTTGGTATATAAGTTTGCCAACGCAGGAATAACTTCATTTCTAAGCATTTTTGAATATTCTCCAGCTGTCAAATTTCCATCTATAAATATAGGACCAATGATATGGTCGCCTATGATACCGGCCCAAATGTTCACCTTTCGAGGGTACTGAGTATGTGTCTCACGCATCCAATTAGGATTCTCTGCTGACCAATATCTACAGTTCTGTAGGAGAGGCCATTCAATGTGAATGTTGATTCGTCAGAAAAAAGAATGATACCAAGAGCTATCTCATTTCTGTTCAGCTTATTCATCAATCTTTCGCAGAAATCCATTCTACGATCTGGATCGTCTTCTGTTAACTCCTGCACTAAAGTTAATTTGTAGGGATGAAGTTTTTCTTTATGAAGACATCTTAGAACAGTTGTATGACTAACATTATTTTCACGGGTAATTTGACGTGTACTTGAAGTTGGATTCTATTCGACACTTAACAAAATATCCACTTTCACATCATCTTCAACGAAGTGTGGTTTTCTTTTCAATTGTTTGACATGTCCAAGTTCTCTGAATTGTGCATGAATTTTAGACACAGTACTTTATGAAATATTAGGCAATTCGGAATACCTGTGATTAAATAAGTTTGCCACTTCAACTTGACTTCTGCAGTTATCCCCGTACCCGATCATCATTAGAATCTCAATTCGGTGAGTCTCAGTTGAATATTTCATTGTTATGTCGACAAGGAAAGAGTGTTTGACAAAGATTTTACTTTTTCAGTATAAACTGTCAACACATCAACAACTGTCAGAATAGAAAACAATCCACATTATTTACCGATTTAAAACAATCCACATTATTTACCGATTTTGTCTAATTATTGGCGTTTTTAGGCAATTTTCAGGTATTTATCTTAAAACTCATGGGCGTAGCAGGTTTTGTTTAATATACAAATACGTCTAATAATTAATTAGTTTAGATTTTTGATAAATCCATATTTAGCTAATTTAAAGTGCCAATATTTCAAGTGTAATTAATTATTAATTTTAAAATTTCACCCTGTATAATTCATAATTGACCATACATTATTTAGTTTGTTGGAATTGGTTCATAAAGAGGATTTCAAAAATATGAAAATATACAGGGTGTTTCATTAAAAAAAACAATACTGACTATGGCATACTTGCGTGAATCACCCTGTACATTTTTTATAATTTTCTAAAATAATGACATAAAGAATTTTATTCCATAAGTGGTTTCCACAATATATAATTGAGGCTTCATAAAGTTTAAATTTGAAATAATAAAACACGTTTTGTAACTAAATTTACACATGAGGGAACTGATTCCCTACTTGATAAATTTATCATTAAGTCCATATCTCGAGGCCGTTGGCTATAAGTCTTTGCTTTTAGCTTTTCGATAAGCCTTGGATAGTCATCGTTTGGCTTATGATGTTCTTTGCAAAAGTCTATGCGTTAAGGTGCTTCTAAACGGGAAATATTTTTAGTGCAATATGTAGATGCAACACAGTGGCCACATTGCCAGCAATAACAGCCAGACTGGGTAATATATTGATAATATTTCCAGTGTGTCCCGGCCATGTAGCTACAAATGTTTTGTGTTGCCTATGCATTTAATTGGTTGCAGCAAGAGTTGACGGACAATCGCTTGGCCAGCGAATATATTCTGCAATGTTACTTTGTTTTGGTGTTCGTTTGTTGTTGTTGTTATGAAAATTTTGGAGGTTATAGTATTTAAAATGACTAATACTTGGTCGAATGAAAAAATTGAGTTTATTAATGAAATACATTTACATCCTGAGTTATAGAATGTGGAAACCGGAATTTATAAAGACAGAAATGCTAAAAAAGATGGATGGGCAGTTATCGCCGAAGAATTTGGTATATCAAGTGATGAGGCCTACAAAAAAGTCAGAAGAACTTATGCAAAGAATGAGGTGAAAAGGAAGAAAACTGGTAGTGCTGCTGGTAAACTAGTGAAATGGTAGTTTCAACTTGTTATCAAGACTTAGGTAATCTGAAGTTTCACGCTCAAGTTCGAATCCACAATCTACTCCTCTTTTTCTTTAACTTTGTGTTTAAAACAATATAAGTCGCTGCGACTTAGCCATTCTTGAACGATTGTGTAACCCGTCTACGAAACAAATTATTTTCATGAATGGGCCATAGTGCTGCAATAGTTATTTACGTAACTAGTTATGAAAAGAGCAATATTGTTTAACAAGCGTAATATTTGCCAAAACGAGTGCTAGCGAGTTCTGCAAATTACGCGAGTTGAACAATGTCGCTCTCTTCATAACGTGTTTACGTACAATGTTTTATCTAATTCCGCGGTTTCATAATATTGAAAAAATCTTCAATTAAAATGATAATATTAGAATGGATTCAAATGGTGTTAGAATTATTGTTACTATGAAGTATTCACCCAAAAAATTGACTTACTTTAAATAACTGTGTCTTTAATAATGTTGTTTTCAATGTTTATAAATCTTAAAATACTATTGAATTGAAATAATGGGGGTAATTGTCAGTTTGAATAATGAAATAATTGTCAGTTTTGACAGTACCTAATTAATGAATCATCCTTCGAAACTCTATGTGGTATCTCTATGTTGAAACTGAAACAGTTACGTAAAGTTTTTACATAACTGATATATGAAGGTTATGAAAAATGTGACGTTACCTTTAAAGTGTCACATTTGATAGCGGAATCAGATAAACATTTGTTGCTTTCGTTTATTTGGGCTTCAAGAACTTGTGCGTGACGCCTCAGTCGTCACGACTTTTGAGCAAAACGAACACGATTTTTTAGGATCCTCAAAACCACCTGACATGTGCCAATGCCAATGAATCTCCTGTGTTGTTAGAATAACAGTTTTCAATTATAATGTTTTTGATAATAAAATTTTGCATATTTAGTTATTTTTAGTAAGTTTTAAATCGTATTAAATCGTAATCGGCACAATCTTCACCTTTAAATAAACGTCAAAACGGACAAACGTCAAATATTTAATGTCCGTGGCTTGAAGCTCATACTTTTCGGTATGTGCTTGAGGGGCAAGGGGAAGGTAAGACTAGGCGTCACGCCCGGTAATAAACGAACGGAATTCAATCACTAGGAGCTGCTACTAGCAGCCAAGAGTAAATAATCGAAAACGCTTATAATTGCCGAGATATATATGGCAGAGCCATATATACAATTGAGATGTTGTCATAGGTGGCTGGGATATTGCACTAAAAAGATTGCCCGTTTAGAAAGTGCTTCACAAATCTGATAAAAATATGTAGTGTGCTAGTTAACAACCTTACAGCTCCCGTTTGCAGTATCTTTGTCCACCCTGTTCCCCCATCTTTATTTAGAATCATTATTCACAGCTTTTTTTCTTTTTCGAGAAATATTATCACGTTTGGCCCAATTTAGTTACTTTGTATGAAACCAGGACCAAATTAAATCGTTCTGCAGAATTGTCGAATAAAAAGAATAATTTAATGAGTAATAGAAAGCTTCGACTTTAAAATTTATTCTAGTACGTTTTCTTGTTTGAAAGTCTAGGGAATTCAGTAGGTAGATTCGGACTTCATGTTCCTAATTTTAAAAATCTTTCCAAACATTTGGAAAGTTGTACAACGAGATTTACATGCGGTGAATAAAAGATTGTAAAGTTATATAACCGCATATCACCACGTACAAGTCTGTATGTCAGTAGAAATTCGAGAGTCTATTAACAGGAAATAATCAAATTCGTCCCTATCTAGCTTACCATAAATTATTTGAAAAGTCCTACGGGATCGATTCTACCTTATAAATATTAATTCTATAAAGATGTCACTGAATATTCTCCTGAAGTTGGGAGGTCTGCCAAATCCTAAGAAAGTACAAGAACTATTCCATATTGATGATACTGCACCATGGACGTACCTCCCATTACTAATTTGTGATTTTCTTGTATCATGTTTGACTTTTTAAGATTATATAAATGTGGATATTTGTTGATTTTTTTATAAAACTACCACATACCTACGCTACTTTTTCTCCGAAGATATTTTTGCGCATTTTTAATATCAAGAAGAAGCCAAAACCAATAGTATAACAGCATTGAACATTTATTTATTATCATTGGAAGACTTTTCCCCCACCGACATAACAATCATGGTGGAGATAAGGAAAGGAGCAACAAAACATGAGCAATATATAGATCTGATCACAAGATAAAGAAAAAAAAAGCAATGGATCGTATGATTCCCATATACTTCTTTAACATGTGGTGGTTAAGAAGGTCAAGGTGAATTGACCAATAACAAGGTCAAACATTGTGCGAGGATCTGGTGAAGAGACAGATCCATGTCAAAGGAAGGAACTGTTTCTGAAATAAGCAATGAGGGGAGAAAGTCTCAAAAATAAGAGTCTCACTGGGCCTTTAGGCCAAAAATGCAAGACAAGAGAATATAGGTAATATTTGGAAGCCTAAGAATACGACTGCCAAACGGTGGAGAACCTGTGCAGATTAGTACAGAGTGAAGGTGGCTGTTGTGAAGCTAAATCAGGTAAGCACAAAAAGCATAAGGATGCGGTGTAATTGGCTACTTAACGAGCACTCGAATGAGAAAAAGTATGAGTATTTCATCCATCCATGGGTAGGGCTCAACAGCCCAGGAACTTGAACTGAATTTTTGTACCATCACCCATGTTATCTACCTACTTCAATTCTAGAAGCTTCGTGTCTTCTATAAATGCCACCAGTTTATCTGGAGGGATCTTCAGTAGTCTGATCTGTAGAGTGGGGAGGGTGAGTGTGTAGGCTCACAGCACTTAGGCAACATGTGACCCATTGTACATCCTCCCGAGGAGTTGTCCTCCTAGGTCATTGTCCATCCTGTCCTTCTCAGGAAGGTGGACAGGTCACTGGGAGACATCTCCTTTATATCGGCAGGTGTAGGCCAAGACTCACCGAACACACACTCTCTTATTGACGATAACTCCGGACACTCGCATAAGACATGCCTGACAGTTTCATCTTTCTGTTCACACATCCTGCATAGAGGTGTGTCCACTAGCCCCATAGTATGGAGGTGTTTACTTAGTTGACAGTGACCAGTCAGAAATCCTACTGTTAAACGTAGGTTTTTCCTGGTCATCGCAAAATATTTCTTCGGCGCCAGCTTTCCAGGGTCGCCCAGGGTGATCCTGACAAGACTGCATCCTTTGATTCCATCCCATCTCTTAAGGGATTGAGCATGGGTGTAACGTTTGGCTAGTTCCGCAATTGTCGAAGTCGTTAGGCCGTAGGTGTCACTGGGTCCTAGAATTTTTAGTCCAGCGGCTTCCCTGGCTAAAGAATCAGCAGTGCGATTTCCTTTACTCCTGTCGTGCCCTTTAACACACCTCAGGATAATATTGTTATCTGCCGAGGCGTCAGCTAAATCTTGGTGGCACTCTAGTACTAGCCTCGATATAACACGTTGTCTGTTCAAGGCTAATAGGGCTATCTTCAGTAGTTGTGATAGTTGTATTATTTCCACTCCAAAGTGCTTCAGTCTCTCCAGAGGAAGTGGGTGGTCAAGGGACTCGTGCTCTTCGAGCTGTAAGGGCCTCATGACCGACCAACCCTCGGAATAAGCAATAAATAAGGCTCCAATATGGGTACCCGAATAGTTGCTCGCGTATCAAAGGGAATAGAGTAGTAAACCTCGATAAAAAACCAGCAGCATAGGGGAGGCAGCTATGTTGTGTGATTGTAGGCAGCGGAGGCCACTGCGTCCGGAGACAAAAAAGCCTAGTGGAGTAAACCTCGATAAAACAATCCGTAATCTACGTTGTTAGCAACCGTGACAATGGATGTATAGCTGCGCGAAAGTCAGTCAGTAACGGTGCCTCCGGGATACCTGGTGACCTCCCGGAGTACCCAGCCTTACTACCACAAGCGGGGCTCTGTGGTGGTGGACATTCAATTCCCTAGCTACTCGTGGGATGTAGTATGGAGTATGCAAGAAAAGCGGAACAGGAAGCAGTGAAGGAAATGTAATTTTTGGGAAATCGAGGCTGGTGAAACAAACACCTGATAAGGTGGGAGAGACAAGTGAGTGGAGCGATACTGGGGTGGAAAGGAAAGAGGTATCGCCTCTGGAGAATAAGGAGCAGAAGAGGAAACAAAAAGAGAAAGGAAGGGTGCAAGTGAGGAGGTGGAAAGAGGAAGAGAGGGGGAGTGTAGAGAGATTGAAGGAGATGGTTGGGCGACTGGAGAAAAGGGTGAAAAGGCTTGAAGAACAGAAGTCGATGGCAGAAGGGCGGGTCAGGGAATTAGAGAAGTTGAGGAGAAATGAAGGTAGGAAGGAGAGAATGCAAACACGATGGGAGGAGAAAAGAGACTGGGATGGATGGATGGAGATTAGAGATAGGGACTGGACTGGAATGGAAAAAAGGGGGAGGGAGATTGAGAAAAATTGATATTGTTTTGTATAAAAGCCAAATTGATGTAGGAAAATTAACAAATATCGCTTGTCTGTCTATGCTGCCAGAAACAACAAAGAAGAGGTACTTAAAAAAATGTTGCCTAGTAAAAACTGCTACTGCCGTTCCAAAAACCGTGCTTCTGGTGTATTTCCACGAAATATCTGCTGTATTAAAGTGTCCATTAAACTTATGTTGTGAATATTACATGATGAAGTCCACCCTTTTTATGAAGAAAAAACATAGATATTTCCAAGTATTTTATTCTATTCTAATGACCGATATAAACATTTAAAGTGTTTGACAGGGAAGATGTGAATAAATTCCTGCATGAATCTCTCGATGATGAAGGTTGTGATGATAATGGGAATCGCTGGAGCGTGCCGTCCTAGTGAAATCTGCAATGAAAATGGACAGCTTTGAATTAAGATATGAAGTCATAATTGTTACTTTCCCCGATTGAAAAATGGAAGGACACGTGAATTTTCAGTGACTAAAAATGACGAATTTGAATCCTCGCTTTTTCAAGTGATATCAATATGGTAAGTGTTAAGCCAGCCTGTAGAGAAAAACTCGATTTCTTAAATTCCGCGTAAAATTGCTAACTTTCTGAACTGAGCTGGGCTGAACTGAATTGGACACTCTCTTAGAGGAACGTCGGCCAACAAATACTGGATTTGATGTCTTAGCTCTCAAGCGATTTGGCGGATGGTAATCTTCCACTATTGCGGAAAGTTATGTAGCGGAGAGCATCAACAATAAAAAAGGAAGTGGCGAATATAATTTTATACAATATAACGAAGCCAGAAGTCTCCTGCAGTACTTCAGAAGTAACAGAAAACTTGGTTAGATATGGAGAAATTATGGCAAAATTGTTATATATTGATATTTATATTAATAAATGAGATACATGTTTTAATATATGGCATAAATTAATACCACCCAAGGGTGGCTAAGAGCAATCGATACCTTCTTGGTGATTGTCACTAACGTCCTACAAAACAGTGTCAAAATGCATTGCTTACAATATAGGGAGGAGAAAAAATAGTTTATTTAAAAAAGTCAAACTGTTTTCCCATATTTTTATTGAGACGTAAGTCATAAAACATTCAATAACTTCTTTTTTCTTAACTATAAAAGATGGCCCTAATCCAAACGACTCTCCTACACTCAATCAATAAACTAACGAAGATTCTATTAAGCTAAGTTATTCGTAATAGATACGCCCATTGTTCCGCCAATGTCTAGGAATGAAATTGGCTCGATTCTTGAATTTCGTCAATAATCCTAGCCCTAATGGAATATAATTCAGCCTGATTTTGCTCAAGTTTGCGTTCCTCGAATTTATACCGCATTGATTGTTTAATAGTTTTGAATTATTCATTTCAATTCATGTCTTATAGAGTA
>CAJUYI010001637.1:36912-48240 GCA_910591695.1 Galerucella pusilla
GTTTAATAGTTTTGAATTATTCATTTCAATTCATGTCTTATAGAGTACTAAAAGGTTTAATAAATTCATATTTTCTAATATTCAACATTTTACGATGTAATGAAAATGTTATTCGAATGGTTTTATAACTTCCGACTACCGTACAGAAAGTCCGACAGTAAAACTATACTTATATCTTCCGTATAAAACTCTGTCACTTCCAATAACACGCACTGTTATAAAATTGTGTGATACGGAGCCAAATTGGAAATAAATTACTTTATGAGCGAAATATGTTGCTTCTCTATCACTTATAATATACATATATAATAATATACATGAATATATTGTACTTCTTGATTAATCATTGCTTCAAAATACACAATCAAGTTTATAAAAAAGCGTTCAATTACAATCTACATCATCTCCTTTTCTTTTTATTTCTAGTTGAGCACATGTCTGTACTTCTTGAACCATGGAAACTCTAAATCACTTATTAATAATTATACAAAAACAGAGAGAACCAGAGAAAACCAGAGAACACAATTTGGTATAGAAATATTTACAGGCTGGAAATAAGTATTTTCTCCTTGTACAGTCAATTGGACTCTTCTCAGTACCAATCAGTCACCTCAACGAAAACAACTTCAATACTTTTTGTGAGAATAGGCAGAAAGAGCTAAAAACAGAAGCAAATTGATGCAAAGGCCATTCACGTTTGGTTAACCCTACAAAGAATCTCTTGAGAGAGGACGCAAAACGGCATAAAAGAAATGTTATAGCTTTCTCCAGAATCCCCTCAGCTCATTCCTTCTTGTACTGCTAATTGGACCCACAGGACCAGTCTCCTTGAACATAATTTTTAACATCCTGTTTCGATATAGTGGACTGTATTAATCAAATCACTCGCTGGTTGAACTAATATTTAGTTACAAAAAATGTGTGAATGAACATAATTAAAATATAACGAACAAAACAAGTGTGGCTTTGCCGACAGTCTTATAATCACTCTGTCTTTGCTACAATTTGCAGAAAGGGTGCACTTCAAACGTTTCCAGATTTCACTGTTGTTCCGACATCTGACGACACCAATTTCTCTACATCCTCATCAGACTTTCCAGCCAAAGCGATAATATTTTTGGTGAGAGAATACAGGGATAGCTAAGAACAGATGAAAATATGTACAAATGTCTTTCCCTTTGGGTTATTCCTCCAAAAACTCACTAGTGAGTGGAAACTAGAGTACAAAATTTTACAAAAGTTACATAGACTTTTTCAGGATTAACTGAAATCTTTCTTTTTTTTGTACAACCAATGAACTCATCTCCAGTATCATGCCCCTTGAACAAAATTCTGAACATTCTAATAAGAGAATAAGCTGGGAGAGCACGAGAGGAAATAAAATTGGTTCCTTTTTGGTTAATCCTAGAAATACTGACTAAAAAAGGAAGCTTGGGGTAGTTGGGGTAGTTGAAACTAGAAAGCAAAATTTTGGGAAAAAATAATTTGAAGAAATAATATAGGCTTTTCCAGAATACTCTAAGGCTAAACTCAGACGGACCACAGCGACGCGACTAATTCAGCCTTAGCCTTAGCCTAAGCTCTTTCCTCCTTGTTTTATCAATGAGCTATCTCCAGTATCATACTCCTTGAACAAAATTCAGAATAGACTGGGAGAGCTGAGAAAAAAAGAAAATTAATGCAAAGATCCTTTCTTTTCGATTAACCTTAGAAAGACTGACAAGAAAGAGACTTAACAACAAAAACTTGTAGAAGAGAAATTTGCTAGCTTGGAAGAAGTGTTTTGGCTCTTCCATAATCTGTTAAGTCATATCCTCTCCTATTCTGCCAATTGAGCTCCTATCTGTATCATACTCCTTGACCATTATCCTGGAAAATATGCTCATTTTTCAATGAAAATAATAAAATGAACTGAGGAAAGGAAAATCTGCTGGCTTAGAAGACGAAGTCAAGAAAATATATTTGTATTCTGTGTAAAATTTAATTTTTCTTAAAATCGCAGAGCACTTTCGGCTATTAGGCCATCTTCATTGTCACTTTAACTTCCGTTAGACTAGCACGTGTTCGTGTATTAGTTGAAGACAATTTAATAAAAAAAAAGGTAGAACGTGACGTGGAACACACGGTAGGAACTTTAGTTCCTTTTAAGCAAAAATTATGTAATACATTTGACTTTATAGATAAACAATTTGCATATTCCTCGGTGGTCCAGTAGTAAGCAAACCAGACTCTCACGCGGCAGACCCGGGTTCGATTCCCCGTGAAGAAGATTTTTTTTATTGCTAATTTTATTTTTAAATAATTATTCTGCTTGATATTAATTACGACAACAGGTGGACGTTTGAAATATTTAGCAGAATATTCATTATTATAGATAATGGTACGGTACCTTTCATAAGGGAGTCCGACTGGCAACATCTACTTATAACAGCATCGTATATTTAAAAAGGGAAACCGTAGCATTATACGAATTGGACATTCAAGAACTGTACGTTTACCACACAAAAATTAGTGGAAACATTGAAATTTTTATTTTCTAGATTTTTTCTTAAGTGGTTCGTAGAAAAAATATGCTGTTCGACTCGTGTGGATTGCCCATATCGCACTTGAACGATTGAGCACTCCGCCTACGGCGTCGTGCTCAAACTTCGTCCTCGTGCGATATGGCCATCATATCCACATTAGTTGCACAAAGTACTATTTCTATCAAAATATGCCCTTTTACATTTAAACACAACCTGCCAAATTTCAAATCAATTTATCTATCCATTTTAAAGTTATCGAATTAAAACATTCAAGTTTTCAAAATTTCAACACCCTGTATTTCAAAAAGGAAATCTGCTAGACCCCTTTTAATCCTCATTATCATTTTTTCCAATTTTACGAGAGGAATCTACATGCAAACGTTGTAATTACCCTTAAACGTTCGAGATGCTTATACCATTTTTTGCGCGATCGTATTGAAATAAATTCCGAATAAACTAATTTAAATTTCTTCGAAATGAACGAAATGTTAAAAGTGACATTTTTACTTCTCGATCAGCTTAAAATATATTTTGCATTTTGCTGAAATTGTTTATTATTATTTATTCATTATTATTATTTATTATTTATTACTTCTCGACGTCTGAACGGTAAGTAAATCACACAACCTACCGTCCTGACAACCGATGCTGTAAATAAACAAGAAAGATCAATTGCACAAAAAAAAATTATGGCAATAATAGTAAAAATTTATCCGAACAAATTCAAGTAGATCACCAGCACTGCGAATACCAGCTTTGCAGAAAATTTTAATATAGCATCGGTGGTTCAGTGGTAGAATGCTCGCCTTCCAGGCGGGCGGCCCGGCTTCGATTCCCGGCAGAAGCATATGAATCGCTGCTTCGTAAACGAGAGAGAGACTCAGGAGAGAGCACACGCACGCAAGCAAGGCACATAACGAAGCAACGTAACATAACGTAACGTAACGTAACGTAACGGTCAGATCTTTTGCGTAGTGACCCCCGGTCGCTCAAACATAACCTGACGTAGGGAACTAAAGTTCCAAAAAATTTTAAAAATTTTCAAAATTTAAACACAGTTCACCCTAATCAGGGGATTATTTTAAATTAATGTTATCTTGGGATATTTTACTTTGTGACGTCAATGTGTTGTCGAAAATTTTCTTGTAACAAATACCTGACGAGTATAGCACTGAAGATGGCTTAATAGCCGAAAGCGCTCTGCGATTACATAAAATTAAATTTTACACAGAATACAAATATGTTTTCTTGACTTTCTAGTCATGTGTACTCAGCTATAAAGATATTCACCTTAGAAGACGAAGGACAAGATTCGCAGCAGAAATTATGGAATTCACAGCAGATTCATTAAAAAAAATAGCACCATAGTAGGATGAAGTATTAAACTATGAGACAGAATAGAAAAGCAATCCTGTCAAAAGCATACAAAAGGTAGGTAGACAGAATAAAAATACAATGAAAGTTGCCAAACAAAAATAGTACTTGTAGTAGTTTCTATAATCACTCGCTTTAACTGCGGTTTATTTTGTTATTTCAAAAAGAGCTACTGTTTTTTCGTTAATTTTTATTTTTGCTGCGATTAGTGGTAAACATTTTGGAACTTTTTATCGTTTATCATATGAGTTATTGTTCTATGTCTATGCTGTTTCGCATGTATGACGACTACGGTAGAACTATGGAAATTTCTCGCAAATGTGTTGAATAATGGTTTTTGTTACTTATTTTGAAATAAAAATCTAAATTATGGATGAAAATTCTAACCGTTTTGTTTCGAGAGAATTTTTTTTTTATTGAAGTGGAAAATTGTCGTTGAATTCATCCAATTTCATTCGTTAATCTTAATGGATTTCATTAAAAATAAATCATATAGAGAGCGTGGAAGTAATCAGTTTTGTAAGCTCTTGTGACAGTTCAACCACGTTATTCAGTTTCAAGGAATGCAAAACTAACAAAGGAAATTCATATTATGGTTGGATATTACATACTAAGGACAATCTGCATTTCGTTATATCCTTATTAAATTGAGAATATGATTCAGGATGACGCAGCCTACTTAGTGAAATAGGTAGAGATAGAGAAGAACCATTTTCAAAAAGTACCATGCTGTTTGCGTGAATTTTTACATGAACTTTCCTATTTCCAGTAAAAAGGATGAAATAATGAGAATTGAGCATAAACTGAGCTATTCAAAAGATCAATTTGCTTTGCACACGTCAATCAATAACAATCTGAAAGTTTAATTTCCAACGTATATAAATCTTAGTAGTCGCGTCTTGGTAAATAGATTGCTTTTCACAAAACCTCCAATACACGTATATTCACATTCTCTGCCTTCATGAATAGTAGCTTTCATCAGTTGGTAACAGAACACATTAGCGGTAACAATATTATTTTAACGAGGATTCATATTAATTTGTTGTTTAATATAAAATGGAAAAAAAGCTTTGTGCTGAAACGTCAGTTCTGTAGGTACGTTAATGATGATTATGTGTGACACGTTCGCATAGGGTTTTCATACGACCGTTTTCATCCGGACATTTTTTAGTTCTAAAGACGTCCGGGGAAGTTGGGCCGGAATTTTAGAAAATGCCCGGGAAACCTGAAGACCTAAGAACAACGACGCTACATCTTTTTTAGTCAACATATAATAATAAAATATCAGCATTGTTTTTCATATCTGTCGGCTAAGTTGTTTCCTTTCTATCTTATTTATTAATTCAATTTCCCTCCTCCAATTAAATTGTAGTTTATTTAATATAAGTATTAGTCCAGTAAACGAAGGTGTCAACATGAGCAACTGGTCCAGTAAGAGCAATTTTTTTTTTAATTTGCAGGTTATAGTAGGCACATTAAATTCCCAAAATGTCAGGTACCTGACCATTGTGGAAGGGTGGGAAAATGGCCCTGAAATTCCAGGAAATCCGTCATCCCGCGATATCTGCCGAGATTTGACCACTGGAGAATTTTTGTTTAAACAAAAAATAAAGAGCAATTGAGTTAACTGTATAAACCCTCACTTCGTGGAATCTACTTATCATATGGTTTTAAATGAAACTAACTGTTTCTAAATGACTCCACAATATATTTGAAAAATTGTGTAAATTGCAATTTACACATTTTTTCAAATATATTGTGGAGTCACTTAGAAACAGTTAGTTTCATTTAAAACCATATAAAGAGCAATTCCTTATCCACAAAAATGATCCTTAGCATTTTTTCGAAAAAATAGACAGTTTTCGAGATAAATGGCCCGAACGCCGACCCAAAATTGAGCTCTGAGGGCATGACGTCCCCAAGTAAATTACTAATTTTTTAATAACTCGCGTGAAAATCAATATTTTTTAATGAATCAAAGTGCGGGTGAAAGAAAGGATCTGTGGCTACTAAGGCGTGTTTTTATCCACTCAATTCGTGCTCCTGGGTCATTGGAAAACCAGGCCAAAATTCGTCTAGATTTCGTGCTAGATCTTTCAATGCTTCCATGGATTTATTCATATTATTTTTATTAATAGTTATCTCAGCCAATGCTATTGGATAATGGTTCTTTGGGGAGTACTTCATTTATTCCGAAACAATGCTACCAATAATTCGCCCGTATTTTTTTGAATAATTTGTTTTCCAAGAGGCGATTTTTGTGGATTTCTGGAGTTTTCCCAAGCGCTCTGGTTTATCGGGAATTTCTCGATGATTAACTGTCAAACCCGCTTATAATTGATATTGGGAGAAAGGTTAGAATATCCTCTTGCCGATGGTATATTTTTTTTGGCCCAGACTCCTGGGTTTTCAGGAAAATCGGTGAAATCTCCAGTTTTCTGAGGGAAGACAGCTATTTTTCTGAGTTTTTTCGAGCAGTTTTTTCTCTTTACAGTAAAATTCTTCCCGGTCAAGCTTCATACCCGATGAAAGGTCACATTCTGAACTTTCCTTTGATATGTGTATCAAGTATTTTATTTGATGCATTAAAAATAAATTTATCTCTAAATTTGTTGTAATGGATGCCTCATTTTATTCTCGCACGCCGCCACGCCACCCATCTATAGTGTGGTCGACGGCGTCTGCTATAGTGCGTGTACAAGTGGATGCTTTCTGCTGCATTGTTTGTCAACATCTGACAATTTCACATGTAAACACTATCTCTTCCGTGATTTTTCAAGAATAAATTAGTAGTATTCCAGTGTAAAAAGTTAAATTCAAGTCATTATTAATTTTATTGTAATTATTAAATAATAAATTTTGAAATTTTTATTGATAAAAAACTCAGGGAAATATTGTAAATTCTTGAGCTTCTTTTTTTTTGGAGCACACGGTGAGGTTTAATTTTTTTAATTAGGATCATTAATATTGTTGTGGGTGAAATGACATCTAATGATTTGATAAATATTGTTCATTCCTGTAGAAAAATGGAGGTCGCAGAGGATTCTAGTACGCCCGTGTGTTTTATTTGTGATCAAGCTCTGACTGAAGACGTTACAACGGTTACCCGAAGACTAGAAACCCTAATAAATGTTAGCATGACCAGGAAAGACAACCACCATTTGTTCCTGGAGAAGGTATCATCTGTGGAAGTTCATCGCTTGTGTAGGAAGAAGTATTCGGTAATGAAGGATGGAAAAGTTATTTTTGCAATTTTAGCGTCTACTTTCAATCCTTTTCGCACACAATCATTCCTAGGATTGGTCTGTCCAATAAAAGCAGGCCAAGGTCTCAATTTTAAAGAAAGCGATAACTTTTTGACCCCGAGAGTGGGTAAGAGATCGATCATTTTCATGTTTCATTTCATGGCCTTGATTATTTCGCGGTTGCGAAAATGCAAGGTGGCGCCATCTACCATAGATGCCTGGAGGCCTAAACATAGAAATTGGTGTATTTTCAGGGTCCCTTATCCCAGCTTTTGGGCTAGAAGCGCCAGTTTTTAAGTTTCAGAAAACTGCGAACTTTCCAACCACCATTTTTGCAAAAAATATTGGTGTAACAAAAGAAATTGAAGGGACAGCTTTTGTAGGTAATAAACTGCTCTCCATGTTTTGTCTGAACAAAAATCTTCTAGGGATCGTAGTTCGGGAGATATCAGCGGAAAACGGATTTTCGGGACCTCTAGAGCCATTTTCCGACCCTCCCACAAATTACAGGCACCTGACATTTTGGGGGTTCAATGTATCCACTATTACCTGCAAATTAAAAAAAAATTCCTTGCTGGACCAGATGCCCTTGTTGACGGTAGTTTTCGCCTTCATTCATTGAACTATATGGTGTATTTAATGTATATATTTGATTATTATTATTATTTTCACTTCCTACCCGAGTGAAAAGGTTAGGTTGGGTGAATAAAAAATTAATAGCGAAATGTTTGCAAAGCTCGGAGCTTCGCACCTGTTGCTTTTGTCTTGACCCTCCACAGAAACAATAATCTTTCCATCTGGATATGTGCTCTACTAATTTATAGGAGAGATGAGTATAATATTTGTGCCTGTTGAATAATATCTAATTTTAGATTTAATAATTGCGGACTGTATAACTAAAAATTATTCAGAGCGGCAGTAAATAATTAATTACTTCTAGTCTGCGGATTGTTCAGTCAACTCGATTGGGGGGTTAAAACGAGAGAATACACCAGCTTTTGTCGTTCATTTTTTATGAACCTTGGACTCACTCCGTAATTTCAGTTACTTATACGAAAGTAATGAATATTTAATGAACGGTTCTGAGATTTGCAATTAACGAGTTAGCAGAAGAATTTGGAAAAGAATATGCTTTACAGTTAGGTGCCATTATTAATTTTTCCCGCTGAAATATCACAATTCCGAGAAAAGAATAAACCACGTATGGTTGAAATAATACCCTTCTTGGTGTGCGTCATCGTTTGTGACGTATATCCGGGTTTTCGGAATGTCGTTCATTTTATTTGCTATTTTGACATATAGCTAACCTTAAATTTGATAAATAGAATCATCTGGATCGTATTGAGCCAAATTCGAAACGGCTATGAAATTAAAAATCATTACCAGCTTCTTTTTCTAACTGAAAATACTTGAGAACTTTCAGAATACTGATGTTTTTCCGTGTATCGAGGCATATTTTTGTATTATTTAAATAAATAAAACAATAAGATTAATATTCACTTTTCATAAATAATAATTGACCGCAAACAACAAAGTACAGACCTGACGAGAACTGTCAGTGTGACAGTACAAAAAGACACATTGCCGCGACGAAAGTAACGCCTTCCTAGTATTTTGAGCTCCCGATAGATAGGTTGCACTTGTGCGTAATCTAAACATCAACCAATCAAATTTTTGTAAGTCAAAGATTAGAATTAACGTTTGTAATACATTTAAACGGTTCATTATTGTGATATTTTGATTAGGATTAATCACAGACCCTCTCTTTTTTTCCATTTCTTCCTACGTAATGTGTTAGAAGGACATTAACAATCGATGACGCACACCAAGAAGGGTATTATTTCAACCACACCTCGTAATTCTATTGAAAAATTCCAGCATTATGTTGTCATGGCACAGTTTAACAATATTATAAGCAACGTCAGTTTTTTGTGCTCGCGACTGCGCTTTAACAACAACCATGGATAAGATTAAAGAAATTGAGGAACAAAATCAAAGACTATTGCCTACAGAAATGGTATTTTGAGATTTAGAAAATTATTTTTGTTTTCGAGGCGAATGTCTGATGAATACGCATCGAAGAAAGTAAACATTTTTTTCTAAAGAAGAAGTAACTAAGTTTTTGTTGGAGGCAGATGATCATACATGGTTGCTTGAAAAGGTTGTATTAATGTGTGGTGTTCTTAGAGCCTGTAGACGTGATGAACTTGTTGAGCTGACTGTGGATGATTCAGAAAGTACCAGTACCAGAGTTTTGGTTACATTGAGGTATACTGAGATAAAAAGAACCGGATATTCGTCATTCCCAAAAAAAAATGCCTAGAAGGTGTTGTAGAAATAACAAGACACAGACTAAGTAGAGAGGGAATCATTAAAAAAAAACCTTCTCACTTCTTAGAAATCAGACAACCAGGGACATGCTACAAGACGATATAATGGAAAAGTATAACTTTTCATAGAAATTTGTTATGGAATTGAGCAACAAGAAGAAATGGGATCCAAATACCATTACCAGACTTGGAAAGACGATGGTACACAGACGGCTCAAAAGCAATAGAAGGAACTGGGATAGGAGTGTTCGGGACAGGAACCAAACACTCTGAAAGCTTGAGAAAAACCCCAAGTATATTTCAAGCGGAAATTCACGCCATAAGAAAGTGCGCCCAGTTCAATATTGATAAAGGATACAGGAGACAAAGGATTATTTTAATGTCGGATATTCATTCAGCCATTAAAGCGATGACCTCTTGTGTAATCAGTTCCAAAATGGTATGGTAATGCCTAGACAAACTCAATGAAGTAGGCGAGAGCAATGGATTCCAGGGCACACTGTAATAGAAGGAAATGGAATAGCAGATAAACTAGCAAAGAGGGGGACTGAAATACTTTTATGGGGGCCTGAACCCTCTTGCAGAATCAGCCCCAATGTAATATTGGAAGGAATAGGTGAAGCCGAGGAAAAGAGAAGCTCTGACCATTGGAAAGATCTAGTCGGGCTTTTACAATCAAAGACTTTCTGGATGACTACAACCTGCTGGGATCAAATGAATGCATAAGTCAAAGTAAAACTGCGCAAACAGTTTTAACAGGGATCCTAACGGGACATTGTCGCCTGAATGGGCACCTGGAAAATCTCAAAATAGTGGAGGAAGAAGAATGTATATTCTCTGGCATGGAAGAAGAAACCTCCATCCAAATACTTTCCTACTGCACAGCACTTCAGAATCCTAGAGCACAGCCTGTGGGAGATTACTGGATAGAAAGCCTAACATGAAGCCTGCAGATATCCTAAAATTCCCCCGGGAAGAGGACTATAGAAGCTACTAGTTTCTAAGACTCTCCTTAGAAACTAAGTGGAAGTGAGAAAGCACAATAGATCTTTCAGGTCTCAGTGAATGTCATCATACATACATATACATATGGTGCCTATGGTTTGTACGTGAAAGAGCAGGTTGACTCAAAGAACATGAGCAGAGAACTGTATATAATGGTGAAATAAATTAAAAGTGGTTCAACTTAAACATACATAGCTTGACGGAAAGGTGTTTTAAAAGTTTCGAAGGACCACCCTAAAGTTTGATTGCGCTTTAGGGAACGCATGTACATATAAAACAACTGGACGAGTTACTACTGTTTATTCCCAAACACCACTACATAAACAGTACCTAACAAATACAAAACATAGTACATGACAAAATACATACGAACATAAATAAATTGTGGCCTAAGTGCTGTGGGGGTCACCCACCCTTAAAATTCCCACAGATACAGATACAGATAAATACAGTTAGTTTCCTTAACTAGATTGACGGACAAACATACAGAAAAAAACGTAACATAGGAATTTGGCAACACCGCGACTTGCCGGCATCTGTACTTGTACATTTAAGCGCCAAAAAATGGTTGCGGCGTTGGTTATAAAGACATTGATTTTTTCTCACAGTCATTTGAAACAAAGACACTAATTCACTTGTACTATAATTATAAAACTTTCAGTGTTGTAATCCATTACAATTCAAGTGGGTATATTATAACGTAACATAGCAACAAAGTCTATTGATAGCAATTATGAGGAGCGAGCGTAAAGCTCTTACCCGGTAAACGGTTGTAGCAGATCTGCCCGATGTGTATTGACTCTGTCGACATACCGATTGGGAAATCTGCTTCGGAACCTAGGAACGAAT
>CAJUYI010001638.1:0-18059 GCA_910591695.1 Galerucella pusilla
CACACTTCTAATGCACCAAGTATCCATAGTAGGATACATACATTACAAGACCATAGAGAAATAAATATTTATTTCTCTATGATTCAAACTGAAAAGATTAATCGGTGAAGCTCTATGGGAGCGGCCATATTTGTTTATATGTCAAGACAGATGCATACAGATGTGATCTATGCTTTAATTGCATTATAATTTAATTTCCTATAATTTTTATCTTATAATGGAAGTAAAACGAGAAAAAAGTGATATTTTTATTGAAGAGTTCAAATTTGAAACGGACGAACATTTTCTTCCGAATGAAACGGCTAACGAAATTTGGAATAATGAAAAAGACAAAAATTGTGTTTTAAAGAATGAAGATATTATTTCAATAAAACTGGAACATGTTGATAATGCAGGAACTGACTATTTTCAACCAAAAAGTTCAAATGTTGAAAGTGAAAACCAGATTATGTATGGTACACAAATAAATCCAAACTTGAATGAAAACAAACAATCAAAAATAAGTAAGTAAAAAGATGTTAACTTAAGACACTATTCTGGTGTAGATTCTGAATCCAAGACATGCCAAATATATGTGTTCAAATGTAAACTGCCATAGCAAAAGAATTCAGTATGCATTGCAATATATGAGACCTTTCAACAGTCACATCATAGCGTGGACCCTGAAATAGTAATAAATCACCATATAGTATGTTATTGATCCCATGAACTGTATTTGGTATATTGCTCATTTTTGTGTTTTTGTAATCAGAACAACTAACAACAATGTTGGAAATGTGTGGGACTGTACTGGAACTGACAAATACAGATAATATGCCAACCATTGTGAATCTTGCATGCTGTATCTGGGATTCAGAATCTATATCTTACACATTTTTCTAACTTAATTGTATGTTGTATGGTTAGTACCAGCAGGGCCCACTTAAATGCCATACAACCCGGACATTTGTCCTGGGTGGCATTTTAACTGTCAGTATGCGAGAGAATATTATATCTTATCACAGTACAAGAAAGTTGAAATAGGTACTTGTTTTTCATCTATATAGGTAGTTGTAATGAAAATAGGTAAAAATGAAAAAAATATTTATTATTAAGTGAAGAATACAGGTGCTATATTTACACTACCTAATAAAATTGCAACTGGCAACTGCAATAAATGGCTTTAGCATACTTTTTATTTTATTTATAAAAAAAACATGGCAAATTATCAAATTTTCCTTTCATTCACTCCTAATTGTTTTATCTACAATCTATATCATCGCAGAGCACCTACTAAGCATATGGGATACAAGTTTCGTTTGAGAAAGAGAAATATCCAGTGATATTTCACCTTATTCTACAATTATTGTTTTCAAGTACCTAGGTCTCGAGGAAAAGTAACTAGCAAGTCTACTTTTGGTGTTGATATTGTTGAATATAGCTTTTCTACTAGCTTATTTGCATTCGTAGGGTAGGTAAGGTAACTTGTATGATCTTCAACTAGTGGAGTGTTTGGATTGTTAAGAATCCACTATCAATCTTTGCATCTTAGACTAGAATCTTTAACCAGTGCTCAACCCCATATATGATAGATAGGTTGAAGCATCTGCATGATGTTAAATATATAATGGTATTTGGTTGTAAGGAGAGAGAATGTTGGGTCCGGTAAGGTTCGCGACCCTCGGAATTTTGCAACGATTTTTCTTTAATAGAAAGCCCTATTGCTATAGAACGTTTTAATAAAAAAATTTCTTGGATGATCCACTTTTGAAAGAGAAAATCGCAATTGAAAGTACCAAAAATCCGCCATTTTTTTTAAATATTTGACAATTTTTGACAATTCTGTCTTGATATCGGATGGTCACAAATTTAAGAAAGAGCGGAGAATGGGCAATGTTGCCAGCTTTCATTTCCGTAGCTCGTTACGGCTTGGAAATAACACCAAGATTTCAGATGTATCTTTTCACATATAACACCGATATACTTTAGTAGTTTGTGCAACTAGTGTGGATATGATGGCCATATCGCACGAGGACGAAGTTTGAGCACGACGCTGTAGGCGGAGTGCTCAATCGTTCGAGTGCGATACGGACAATCCACACGAGTCGAACAGTATATTTTTTCTACGACCCATTGAAGAAAAAATCTAGAAAATGAACATTTGAATAAACTGTAAAATAAATATCACTTGAAATTTAAAATTTTCAACAATTTTATTCATAATAGTACCTACCAATTCAATTTTATGTCTTCACTAATTTTTTGTGATAAATGTACAGTTCTCAAATGTACAATTTTTATAACATTACGGTTTCCCTTTTTAAATATGCGATGCTGTTATAAATAGATGTTGCCCGTCGGACTCCCGCACGAAGGGTACAGTATCTTTATTTATAAGAATGAATATTCTGCTAAATATTTCAAGCGTCTGCCTGTTGTAGTTATCAATATTGAGCAGAATAATTATTTTAAAATAAAATTAACAATTGAAAAAAAAAATTCTTCATTCGGAATCGAACCCGGGTCTACCGCATGAGAGTCTGGTGTGTTGACCACTCGGCTACCGAGACTTATTTTAGGCAAACCTCAGAAGTAGTACATACTGTCATAAGAACTAACGTCAATCGGTAGGCCCTTAAATACCCATTTTATTCTGTTTTTAGTATTTGTTATTAATTTATAAAGTTTATTTAATTCAAGTTTATTTTTATAAACAAATATTCTTGATCCAGTGCTTCTGGGAGAGACTTCTTTTGACAAGTTATTTTGACGTTTCTTTAAATTGAAAAAAAGATGAGTGACGAGTACTAAACGCGAATGCTGATTGGTGGTTTTCATATACGTTCTAGGATGTATATGAAATCATATACGTTCAGTTAACCGATATGGCCTACATTTCCATTCTCTAAACTGCAGGAAATGGATAATATACATGTGGGTGTAGAAAAACTATCTTTATGTACGTATTGAAAATGTACTTTTTTGGACATAATATTGTATGTTTCACAGGTACTAACTTGGTTCGTGTATATTTTATGACGTTAGAGTAAAAATAAAGAATTATGTATATTTTTGTGATTTTTAGTTGAAAATTAACGGGTCGACGTTTCGCATCCATGTGAAATACAAATTAGACACTTTTTCGAGAAGGGGAAGAGAATACATCTCTTCACCTCAAATTGACTGACTTCATGGGATTTCTACTAGAGCAAAAAAAAATTATCATAATTCAACATATACCGCTTTTCCACCAAAGACACAGATCAAAGTGTAACTAAAATATCATTAAATACGGAGCAAGAGAATAAGAAAAAAATTGTTAACCTAACTATTATATAAATTTTCATGGTTATATATGCAAATAATTTTATATTGTGATATATTCATGTAATCTATTACAATGTATTCATCTGAAAGAAAATTAAGACCATTTGACAACGCCGTTAGGAAGTATCACCTGATCCTAATTTGTGAACCTATGATATCTAGACATAAGCTCTGACATAATATTTTAGTGTGTAATTTTATAAGCTTAAGTGTCAAACGAAAATATTAATATCTTCTGTATGTTCCTTAGATTCCATTTCTAGTAGACTATCATATCGTTGGAATGTCATAAAATGAAATATTTCATTTCACATTATGCCACAGATATGATCTACTATGAATGGACCTTAATAAAAATTTGATAACAAAGTTTTGCAGTCTTAAACTTCAAAATAATTTTTTGATTGTCTAGTTGTCAAATTTTTTCTGTTGTGTCAGTTAGGGATAAAAAATTACTTAATTTCTACTTATTTTTTCTTGACAACGGTAGCTGGAACGCTACCGAAACGTTGAAGTAAAGAATTTAAAAATATTGTGGTTTAATTTCCCAAAAAATTAAAAAAAGAAAATATTAATGCTTACGAATATTTCTAAAAATTGGCAAAATTTAAGTATTTTCTTCCGCTTTTTTGTGTGAAACAAACTGACATTTAGTTCAAGATAATAACCTTTACTGTTTAAAGCTCGGTTTAAAGTGAAAATATTTATCGTGAAATAGCATAAATTGGTGTTGAAAAAGTACAATTTTTTGGACTAAAATCGTGATTTTTGAAGTAATTACTGGATGATCCAGCGAAATTTTTGTTGTAATTTGCTTTCAAACAAATCTAAAATTAACATAAAATTCCGAGGGTCGCGAAGTTTACCAGAACCCGAATGTTAAATAATTTAAAATAAGGATTTGAACTTTTCAAAAATAGGTGGACTTTGTAAAACTAGATTAAAATGGGCCCATTTTTTAAGAAGTTTTAATAGAGTTTTTATTTTCAATATTAATATTTTTTATGTGAAAAGCACATTTTTAAGATGCATTTAAATTAGTATTAGCTGAAAAATAGTCACAATAGGCCAGTCGGTATAAGTACCTAATTTTAGATCAAATAATTAGCAATATGGCTAATTTTTTTTTCTATAAGTTCCTTAAATTATGTAGGTAGATTAATATAAAAAAAGTTTACCAGTCTATCGATTTCCCCGAGGGGTAAACCGCAAGTGGAAGTAGCTGTACACCGCAGTGGGAGTATGTGGAAGTTTGGTGGAAGTATGTGGAGGTATATGGAAGTATGTGGTAGTTTGGTGGAAGTATTTGGAAGTTTAATACAAAGATTTGACGAAGTGCGGTGAAAATAACAAATTTAAAATCATTGAATAGGTCATTATACAGAGTGTTAATGAATAGGAGTTACAAACTGAAGGAAGTAGAATTAGAAAATGCGAAAATTGGCGTAAAATGGGTCGTTGGAGCTTTCGTTTTTGAGATACAGGATGTTAAAGTTACCCTTGCAATAGGTGAAATATAAAAGCCAATGCTATAGAGTGTTTTGAGAAGTTATAAATTTTTGTGCTCGTTATGGAAGCATGTTGCATTACAAAAATGTTGCATGGGTTATTAAATTGTCAACTAACTTGAAAACAGTGTGAGCAAGTTTTGTGGAAGCTTCGTGGAAGTTTTTTCAAATGTGGAAGTAGGTGTACAAGATTTTTGCCGGCGGCTTACCCCTCGGATTTCCCAAATTAGAAATTCTTTAATATTTCACGCCGAGAGAAAGGTAGAGAAGAATAAAAAATATCATCGTGTTTTGCAATGAAAAAGGTCTCCTGCGTTTTTTTCGTCCGATCAATGGTTTGTCTGGAAAAAAATCGGTAAACTAAGTATGTGTTCCGCATCCACGCGACTCTGCTGCTCGGCGGAAGACCTACTTTCTGATCTTGGAAAAAAATATAAATATTTAATCAGAATTTTTTTTCAATCTTTGGTAAGATTTAAGGTTGTAAATAATAAATAAAAGGTAATAAATTAATTTTTACATATTTTTATTGGAAAAAGGTATGCAAAAAATTATATCTTACAATTATACAATGTGACCCATTTTGTTTGGAAGCACCCCCGTAAAATCCGCATTTTTCAACCGAATTTGTTTTAATTTTTTTCGTTAGATTCAGTATCAAAAACAGTTTTTTTTGGCACAAATTTTTATAATTTAATTACTATTTTCAAGGGCCTCTATGTTAATTTTTCTTTGCCAAAAAAGACAAAAGTACATTAAGCATATTTTTCTTAAATATGACTACACCACTGGATTGAAAATCATCACAAATGTAAAGTACCAAAATTTTATAAAAAAATTTCTATTAACGACAAAGTTATTACAACATGAATTTGGAAAAAGTGGTATTCTCAGTGATATTTCACGTAGAATGTAGACAAATTTTTGAAATGGCAGCAGGGTAAACAAAAACAAGGTCTCAAACATTTTGCACAGTAAAAATTCGAAGCCGATAACTTAACCCGTTCTGGAGTTATAGCTTCTGAAAGTAATGTATTTGTTGCTTTGCAAAGTTTTTCTAAATAGCTTAAATATTTAATTTTATTATTGTTTAACGAGACGTTTAAGAGTTTACATAGGCAAAATGTTAGGTACGTACTCAAGCCGACAAAGTAGCAACTATCTTAATAATTGGTGAATCTAGAATGAATCTCCATGAAGCGGAACGTTTGTTTAATGAGAGATACCCAGATCGCCCTATCTCGAGAACTTATTTGAGGGAACTTCTTCGCAAATTTGAAGCAACAGGTAGTGTTCAAGATGCCAAACGATCTGGTCGACCAACATTTAGTGATGATAAAAAAATTGATATAGTTGCTGAAATGGTAATAAACCCTACTTCCTCTTCAACTAAAGTTACGTGTATCTGTGATGTAAGTAAAAGTACAGTACAGAGAGTGTTGGCTAAAAATAAATTTCATCCATACAAGTTGAAAATGGTGCACCACCTTTCGGATGACGATTCCGGCAGTAGACTCGAATTCTGTGAATGTATGACAAATAAAATTAGTCAAAACCCACATTACACAAAAACAATTTGTTTTAGTGACGAAAGTACTTTTTGCCTCAATGGAAATGTGAATACACAAAATGTAAGGTATTGGAGTGACACAAATCCTCACACCTTCCGTGAACAACATACCCAATTTCCAGAAAAAGTCAATGTTTGGGCAGGTATTTTGGGAGACCACATACTTGGTCCTGTTTTCCTAAATTCAAATTTAAGCGGTGAAGTGTATCTGGAGATGTTACAAAATGCAATTGAGCCGTTAATTCTTGAAATTCTGGAAGATAATCCAGATGAATTCGGCCATCTGGAAATAACATTTCAACAAGAGGGTGCTCCTGTACATTGTTATGGAGCAGTAAGACGTTACCTGGATGAAGAATATCGAGGTAGATGGATCGGCCGGCGAGGTCCTATAGAATGGCCACCTCGGTCACCAGATCTGACACCATTAGATTTTTTTCTACGGGGGTACTTGAAATCCAAGGTTTATACCACGGCACCAGATAGCATTGGCGTTTTGAAAGAAAGAATTATTGAAGAATGCAATGCAATTTCAGCTGACACATTCGAACGAGTACGACAAGAGTTTACTAATAGGATGTATTACTGTCAGGAAGTAGACGGACCACATTTCGAACACTTGCTATAAGAATCCATTGTTGATATTTGATTAATTAAATAAAAAAAAAATAATTTCAATAATTTTGGTATTTATTTAATTTATCCGTCAAAATTAGTTTAAACCCAAACCAAATTAATACGGTTATGTAGCCAATGTCAATGCCTTTCAAACGAGATATCACTTGCCATAAGGTCCTATTTAAAATTATTGGCCAGAGTGGCACTGTGACGTCATCTATTACTATTACGTCACCTGTTACCATTCGTAGAGAAGTTTACAACACTTTATTTTCACCCTCCAAATTTTTATTAATTTAAGTGTAGCCGTTCAAAAGATACGAGGAGGGGAGGGGACTTTTGAATAGCACTGTATATCTACCTTTAATAAATAACTTCATATGTTGTACCATTGTCAACTAAGAATTAACAAGAGCCCAAATGGTGTTGAAGCGTTCAGTCTGGCAATTCTGACACCGCATCGACTAGTCGAGTGTGCGTTAGTCTTATATTCCATTGGTCCTTAATTGGTTCCTCATTGGTCTCAATTGGCTCTTCATTGGTCTTGTTCATCATTGGTTTCAATTGGTCTTCATTGGTCCGCATTGGTCCAGGTCTGTACACCACATTGGTCTCGCGGTTTACCCCTCGTATTTGACAGTAGTTATTGCAATGATATGTTTTACGTGTGTTGTTTATAATTCCTCTAAATTTAATATGGTATTTGAATATTAACAGCTTAGTTTTCTCCGCATTTATTATTATACCAATTTTTCACTGCAAAGTGACCTCCCAGTTTCCTTCATTTATATTTTTTCGCTCTGTATAATATTAATTATTATTTACAGAAGCTTCTGCACAATGGAATCATCTAAAACAATCTGTTCTACCTGGAGGTATTTTGATTTGCAAGTTCTGTGGAAATTTGTATGCTAGGAAATTTGAAATTGTCCTTCATGTTGTCCGACATCTTGTAAAGAAACCACGTTTTCATGCACGCCAGTCGAGTGACTTTAATATGAAACGAAGTATTAAAAATGAATTGGAATACCAACCTAAGAAGACAATAAATATATTCCTTACAAAGGATAAAATTCAACGAAAATTATGTGACAGTAAACTATTTGGTGCGAATTACGTTTCTTCTGACAGTGAGCGTTTAAAATGTGAATTTTGTATGAAATCATTTAAAAATCAAAAGAATTTAAGCAAACATATTCTTAGTCACACCGTCGAAAAGTTATTCAAGTGTGAAATTTGTGGGGAATCTTTCAGATTGAAAAGTACTTTGAATAAACACATGCGCTGCCATACAGCTAACCGACTATTTAAATGTACACTTTGCTTAAAAATGTTCACAGATGAAAGTGATTTAGTTGAACATATTTCGCGTATACACAACGACAGAAAGTTTTTCAAATGTGGAATTTGTTTGAGAATGTTCACAGCTAAAAAAAGCCTAATTCTTCATTTGCGTACACACACTGGCGAAAAACCATTCAAATGTGACATCTGTTTGAAATCATTTAACGGGTCGGGCACTTTAAATATACACAGACGTATTCATACTGGCGAAAAACCATTCAAATGCGAAATTTGTCTGAAGGTATTCACGGACAAAAGTCATTTAGCTAGACACGTTCGGAATCACACAGGCGAAAAGCCATTCAAATGCAATATTTGTCTTAAATCTTTCAGCGAGTTGAGCAATTTAAACAGGCATATGCGTTGCCACACAGGCGAAAAACCGTTCAAATGCAAAATTTGTCCGAAGGTGTTCACAGACAAAAGTCGTTTAGTTAAACATGTGCGTATTCACACAGGGGAAAAACCTTTCACATGCAATATTTGTCTGAAATCTTACAGAGCTCGAGACACTCTAAAAAGACATTTGCGCAGTCACACAGGTGACAAACCATTTAAGTGTGAGATTTGTTCCAAATTGTTTTCGGTAAAAAGTAATCTAGTTCAACACATGCGTACTCACACTGGTGAAAAACCATTTAAATGTGATATTTGTTTGAAATTATTTTCAAGGTCGAATGACCTACTCAAGCATCGCCGTATTCACACAGGCGAACAACCATTCAAATGTGAAATTTGTTTGAAACCATTCAACGATCGAGGGACTTTAAATAAACATATGCGTATCCACACTGGCGAAAAACCATTCAAATGTGAAATTTGTTCGAAATCTTTTAACCAAAGTGGTACTTTGAATAAACATATCCGTAGCCATACCGGTGAAAAACCATTTCCCAGATAAATAGTCATTTAACTCGCCACATGCGTACTCACACCGGCGAATAGACATTCAATTATAGTTTATTAGTCATCATTATACAGAAAGTCTATTCGAGCCATACGATTTACACAAGTACAACAAGGAAAATATGAGCAAAACTACTTGGAAGAGAGAGAAGAATAATTGTTCGCGGTCAGCGTCGGGCGTGTTTTCAGTTCCAGATACCAATCTGATATGTAAGCAGCGTTGCCAGTCAGTAGCGGATATAAGACATTGGAGGCCCTAGGCAAGGATTTTCGAGCGGCCCCTACAACCGGGATGAATTTTCTAAAATTTAACCGAAAGTTTTGAGATTTTTTAAGGGTTATTAACTCACCTTGGCAAAAACCTATACAAAATCACTTAAACGGCACGTTCCTCTAACACAATATGGAAACTAGATGTCTTATTTTGCCTTTATAACGTTGAAAACACTAAATAAAAAATTCCTTATGGGACTTTTACATAGAAAGAGAGTTTGTTTGGAACCAGTCCAGGCTCCGCCCACAGTTGTGACGTCAGACTTAGGCTGTCTATTATTCTCCTCTCTCTTTCAAGTGTTTTTCTCATATCTTCCTTGTCGCACTTGTGTAAATCGCATGGCCCGAATAGACTTCTCGCAATCTGTATATTGTATGACCAGTAAAACTCGTAGCATAGACCCCTTTCACCTAAGCATATACAGGGTGTTCTGGGACTTGATGCAAAAAATTCGGGAGTGAGTAGATGACGTGAAAATGAAAAATGTCTTATACGATCCGTCGTTTCTGACTTATGGACCTTTAGAGTTGCGAAAGCAGAACTTATATTTAAATATATTTTCTTGATTATACCTCGGAATATTATGGATTTTTAATGGATGATTCGAGGGATGATTAGGAATGTCCCTGTAGTGTGTTTGACGGATTAAATAATTCTACATTACTATTTGAAGGCCAGAGGCGGCTCATGACCAATGGTTATCAATCCGTAACTTTTACAGGTACAACCTGTACAATTTGAATACAGCAGAAATGGATTTTTCAATAAATTTTTTAACAAAAACGTACTCTTTCTTTAACTCGATAAAAATTATGGTCTAGGAGTTATGTAGATTCTTAGATCGTTGTACAGGGTAATTAATTATAAATTACCCACCCCCTATCATCGTTATTATTACTTTTAGAAAAAAAATCTTAGATAAATGTTGTTTGGTTACAGCTGAATTTTCTTAATATTTTATCAAGAGTTCAGTAGCGTGCATATTTAAGGGGATACAAAAAATAATAATTGTCTTTTAATTGTAACACCCTGTATATTTTTACATTTTTGGAATGGTCTTTTTTTTCTGATTTCAAATATATATAATATGTTACCCCTACCTTGTACCGTTTTTGAGTTATGGAATGTTGTAAATCTTAGTTTTAGTAATTACTGTAAATATGGAAAAGATAATTTATTAAGGTACATTTACATTCAATTACGCGCGTGCTTAAGTTTAAAATTTGCTCGCTTGACATATGACGTCTCCATGTATCCATTTACATTGAAAATTTCACTTTTGCTTAAGCTTGAGCGGGCTTGTTCTTCTGCTTGACAAATGCAAGCAAGCAATTCTCCAAAAGCGAATAAATATGGACAATAAGGGGCGGATGTAATTTGGGCGCTAAGAGATTAATGCACTTTTTACAACATGTAAACTGGGCGCAAAGACCGAAGGGTCATTTTAATCATATGTGTATTTTGGGCGCTAACCGACTGAAAATAAGAAATAGAAAACTAAAAAAAAAACAAGAAAACCCAGGCCCAAACCCGGTTGATCAAAGTGTAACTATGTATAAAAATATCAGAAAATAAGAAATAGAAAGCTAAAAAAAAAAACAAGAAAACCAGGGCCCAAACCCGGTTGATCAAAGTGTAACTATGTATAGAAATATCAGAAAATAAGAAATAAAAAACTAAAAAAAAAACAAGAAAACCCAGGCCCAAACCCGGTTAATCAAAGTGTAACTATGTATAAAATATCAAAAAATAAGAAATAGAAAGCTAAAAAAATCAAAGCATCAAAATCAAAAATCAAGCATTAAATTTCTTTGAAGAGGAAAAGCTTAATCACAAATAAAAAATGTTGGCACTTCATCTGCAGTATGGGGAAGAAGTTTACTTGTTGGTATATCTAATGTGCCTGCTGAAAGGTTTTTTCCAAATGTGGAATTTTTTAATATGCCACCATCTCTCACTCAATAAGACCCAATATCAACAAAGATAAAATTATATTTTGCATCACATATTGCTAATAGTATGCTAAATATTGCTAAATAAATGTCTCGTACCAAAACCTTCTTTTTGCGAATTTTCTTTCTCACACAATTTTTGGGCGGTTTTTTATGTAACGTTATTACGATAGATGCTAGAGAGCATAATACTAAAGTTTTAATCCTATTCTCGTCTCCAACTCAAAAAATTTAGAACCAATGTAAATGATCATTATGTGAAATGTCAATTAAGCAAGAGATTAAGAACGCGCGTAATTGAATGTAAATGTACCTTTAAAGTAAGCTATGAAAATGACAACTAATATGTTTGATAATTGACATTTTTCATATGAAGTACCTAATTAAAATGCTTCTCAGTAAGAAATAAAAAGTCAAAATATATACCTATACAAAATAGAAAACAAAGATTTATTTAAGAGAATTTATAAATAATAACTTATAAAAGATATTCCAGATGTCCACCATTATTGTAGATGCATAATTGATAACACCTTCTTATATAATTCATAATAACAATGCAGTAGACTTCATTATTTTCATTTAGTTTGTTAATTTCAAGTTGAATCCTTGCTTTAAGCACTTGTATAAAAATCTTTCACCTCTCTGTAAACCATTTTTATTACTTTATCTGAAAAATGTCAATTATCGAACATATTAGTTGTTATTTTCATAGCTTATTTTAATAAATTATATTTTTCATATTTATAGTAATTACTAAAACTCAGATTTTCAACATTTCATAACTCAAAAACGGTACAAGGTAGGGGTAACATAATTATGTATTTTTAAAATCATAAAAAAGTCCATTCCAAAAATGTAAAAAATATACAGGGTGTCCCATTTAAAAAAGAACTATTATTTTTGGTATACCCTTAAATTTGTACGCTACTGAACTTTTTATAGAATATTGAAAAAATCAGCTGTAACCAGGGGGTGGGTAATTTATGATGAATAGCCCTGTACATGCCTAGAAAACAGTTCGCCATAAAGAGACATTCTGAAGAAAATGATCATAAATTGTGATTATTTTTTGAAAATACTCACTCCCGAATTTTTTGCATCAAGTCCCCGGAACACCCTGGGTACTAAATATTTATTATATCGGAATACGAATTTCCGTCATGTCCTGCGCACCTTCCAAACCGCTCCCCTATTGCAAAGGTTTGGAATTGAAGTCATATTGTCTATTGTCTTTTGTCTTTTTAAATTTTTAACCTCTTTTTTACTTATTCTTTATTGTATGACATGTAATTATTTCATATTTTTTCATTTTATTTTAATTATAATTTTAAAATTGTAATTTATACCTAAAATGGGCTTGCCCGTAAATAAATAACTATAACCAATTTCATTTTTCAAATAAATTGGAGGGGGGTTTGGTTTTTTCTATCTGATAGGCTTAGAAGGGGAAAGCTTTATTGAAGGCGCCGCCGAAGGTAGTAAGCTAATAAAAAATTATTGTAGATACCTTTATTGTATTTTCCATGGGGGGTTCAACAGCCAACTCCTCCCCCCTATATACGCCCCTGAGTTGACTACTCGCATGTTTTTCATGTCACCTTGATTTTTGATATCCAGTCTTTATTATGGTCCTTATAGTAGCATTGAGGCTTCTTCCCTGTTTATATCCAAACAACCTGTCATCCAGATTCGAATGTCATGACGCAATTTTAGGGCTCTCTTGTTAATTAAATGAAAACATTCTTGTTACTTGATCATTTTTAATAACTACATATGTATATTGAAAAATTCTTAGCCTACTATAGAAACAAACAAAATTTCAATGTCAAAATATTTTATTACTCAACATATTCTCATTTTAATTAATTGGATACATTTATTACAGCGAACCTGCAACGTCTCTAGATCTTTCAAAAACATGTTTCTTCTTGCTCTGGAAACCAGACCTCCACAGCTTTTATTATCTCCTCGTTGGAAGGAAATTTACGACTTTTTAAACTTTTTTTCAGTTGAGGAAAGAGATGATAGTCGGACGGTGCCGAATCTGGTGAATAAGGGGGGTTTTAGTAATTAAAACCCTAAATCACGAATTTTTTTTATGGCAGCATGAGATTTGTGTGCAGGGGCGTTCTGCAAAAACAAAACACCTTTGGATAGCTTACCGCGTCTTTTCTCTATAATTTTTTCCCGTAGAGTGGTCAGTAATGTCGAATAGTAATCTCCGCGGTTATTGTTCTACCCTTAACCAAAAAATCAATCATGATTAGATACAGTTGTGCAGTTATTAGGTTTCATAGTTGTGAAAATCGGACAGTCAAAAAGAAAATGTTCAATCGTCTCAAACTCAAGCCTGTTACATATACAGTACATATTTCATTTGGGTTAATAACGTACGAAACTCCATTCAGTGTAAATTTTAAGCGATACTTGTTAGCAAGTCTTAGTTGAGCTATGGTGCGAGTGACCTGGATAGGAAGTTTTAAAAAAAGATAATTTAAGAAAGATAATTTTTTGGGGCTTTTGGAAAAAGAAAAGTTGGTGTATAAGCAGTAAAAAGTGGAGCTGGAGACAGCTTAACAGTCTACTTTAAAAAGTTTGTCATATAAGCTTGCCAGAAGCTTTTTTTGGATTGTTTTAAGGTATTAACTGAAAGATTTTCCCAAACATCAGCTGCATCAACAAAATAAAAAAGATTTCTGACTTGTAAAGCCCAGTTAAATTTTTCGTCACAAGACAGCAAATGTCTTTGCTGGTTAAAACTTATTTTGGGCAATCTGTTATCTTCCATGGAAAGAATTTTTAGTAACCAGTTTAATGTTATTTTGAATATATTATATAGATATTTAACACGTCCTGTTTCTATCCTAAGAGCACAATCAGAAGTGTTTCTGGGCAGCATAAGCACACGCTTTAAAAAATTAGTCTGTACACGCTCCAAAATATCGTGATATCGAAGGCCCCAGACAGGTATGCAGTTCGACAAGGTGCTTAAAGCAAGTGCTTCAAATTTTTATTCTAGGGTGCCATGTTCATACCAACTATGCTACACAATACACAAATTTAATTGTGTGAAAGTAGCTGAAATTTCCCAAAGAAATTTCCCAATTTAAGTTTGAGTCAATGACTGGAATTAAAGTTTATACAGTTTTATACAATATTTTTGATTTGTGTGATTGTTTATAGTACGTTCAATAGCCTTCTTGGTGTGCGTCATCGTTTGTGACGTATATCCGGGTTTTGGGTATGTCGTTTATTTTATTTGCTAGAAGAGGCGATGAAATTAATAATTACCAGCTTCTTTTTCTAACTGTAAATACTTGAGAATTTTAAAAATGCTGATGTTTTTCTGTGTATCTAGGCATATTTTTGTATTATTTAAATAAATATAATAAGATTAATATTTACTTTTCGTAAATAATAATTGACCGTACACAACAAAGTACAGACCTAACGAGAACTGTTAGTGGGACATTAGAAAGTCACAGTAAGACACATTGCCGCTACGGAAGGTACGTCAGCATCCTATTTTGAATGATATAATTTCTCCCGATTGATAGGTCGCGTTTTCGCGTAATCTAAACATCAACTAATCAATTTTTTTAAATCAAAGGTTAGGGTTAACGTCTGTAATACAATTAACTGCTGTTTGCACCGCTTGCAGTTATCTTTTGGCTTTAGTAACTCATGGTTAACTTTAACCATGGATTAAAAGTAAAGTGTTTTGCTCCATTTGTGGTTAAGGTACTGGTTGGTAAATTATTTGTTAGGTGCAAGTTTAGGTTTAATTTAATAAGTTTAGGAATAATTTGAAAAACAGCAATTTTGTTGGTAATAGTGGTGTCAAATATGACAACTATTAGATATTTATATTTAAGTTTATGTTTAATTTAATAAGTTTAGGAATAATTTGAAAAACAGCAATTTTGTTGGTAATAGTGGTGTCAAATATGACAACTATTAGATATTTATATTTGTAAAATTACCCAAACAAAAGGTAGGAGTTTTCAAAATGAGCGGAAAGAGAAAAAGATCAACAAATTTGTTTCAAAATGAGAAAATAATGTGCTTGAATTTAATAAGAAAGTACCTACAAGCACATAAATAGAATGCAAGGAGACATGTGCGTTAAGCTGGAAGGATAAGGAACAGGCCTGGACAAAGATTGAGGGGGAGTTTAATGCTCAATCAGATAGCTACAGATCCAGAGATGTTTTAAAACGATTTTACACAAATAAAAAGAAAGAAATCTTTTTCTAAAAGTTGTAGCTTAAAAGTAATTTTCCTTCTGATATCTTCCAAGATTTCCAGGTCATCTTCATCTTCTTCAAAATCCATTAAATCCATATTTTATTGAAATAGGAATTTATCTCGCAAATTCGCCGAGTACTTCAGTTGATTGTCATATTGACATAACTTTAATTTATAATTATATATCTTAAACCCTACCTTATCTGTGGATTAGATTTAACTATTAATTATAGCGTTAACTCAAGAATAAATTTCATGGTGCAAGGAACATTTTAATTTAACTAGTAATTAAAACTTAACCACAACTTAACTAAGACCGGTGCAAATGGCTGTAAACGGTTCATTTTGTGATATTTTAATAAGGATTAATCACAGACCTGCCCTTTTTTCGATTTCTTCCAACGTAATATGTTAGAAGGGCACACCAAAAAGGTTATTATATGAACTGTTAACTGTTTTATGTCGTGTATAAGTGCTAGTAAATTATTTTTTTATTTTTCACATTGTGATCAATTAAATAGTGTTAAACTAAACGAAAATCCTTTATTTTTGAATACATTTTTCATTTTATTTTGTGAATTTATTGATTTTATGAGAATATTGTAATCTCATCATCACTGTCATAGTAGTTAGGGAGGCGAGTTCGCTAAATGGCGACATTCTCGATCGCCGTCGAGACCTATCAAAATCGAAAGATAAAGTAATTTCGAAAAGAAAAGCTCGTATGGAAAAATATCTATGCCATCAGTTACGAAATGCCTGATTTTGTGTAAAACGTGAGATTTTTGCGGAACGAACGAAGTGAGTTTCGCAAAAACTCACAAGTTGTTACGTGGTGTGATGAGAAGAAAATTAAACATGTTAATGAAAAAGTTTTAGTTGCATATTTTGAGGGTGAGAATAGTTATTTATGTACCAAGGGTAAAAATAGATGTTTATGCCTGCGGTACATACAAACTTTTATGTCATACTAGTTCGTTATTGCAATCCAATCTCAATACAAATCAGTGTTTTAAAAAATCCGGTTTGAATTAATAGGTGAATGTTGACAAACGTAAATGTCATAATATCACAATAAATTTTATATGTGTCAAAGTTAGAAGTCAAAATGAACAAAGATTTTGGATTTTCTGACGGAATTATTGAAAAAGCAAAGAAAGCAACTGTAAATCTGTTGCCAAAAAAAGTCTAAAGAAGCTTACGACATAGTTATTAAATTAGTTGAACAAAAAATTATTTCTCTTTATGCCCGCACGGGCATAAAGTACGACATTAGATAGTTGGTAACTAAGCAATAAAAACACAATAATGAACTAGTATGACATAAAGATCTAAAAGTTTCCACATTATGGACACACACACAAATTTACAACGACAAACCTGTCCAAACTGAGCACAAAATAATTTTGATCTTTCTTTAAAAAGCGACAACCGCGTGCAGGCGTGCGCGAACAAGATTTTTAGTACTGACTAGAGCAAATTTTGACACACATTGTTTGTGTGCATAAAAATGCTCAAGTCAGTACGCACCTTTAAAATTTTTTGTTGTCGATACTATAGTTAAAATACTTGCTTTTGGCAGTTGCGTATACCCAGGAAGATAAAGAAGAATTGGTACAAATCATAAAAAAATATTCGATTATTAAAGATAAACGAGCCGACGCAACGACAATAAAACAGAAGAGTTTAGCATGGGCCAGTGTTACGGATGACTTTAATGCAGGTCGTACTACGGAAAAGGTAAATATTATAATAGGTAATAAATATTGGATAATTATTATCAAATAAGATCAATAAATAAAAAATGTTACTATAGAAATAAAACATATATCTACAACTCTATCGGTTTCACAAATTACATTTGCATAATCAGGAATAAATAGAAATTTTTATTTGTTGATTTTATTAGATAATTTTGCAAATATTTTACGTCATAAGGGTTGAAGCAATAGTCCAGCCATTTAAGGTTTTATCTGCGGAAAAATTCCTAGTTAGCTGGATTTTTGTATACACCTTTATTACGGTGTTGTAATGGAGATGTGAAAAATCGACATCGATATCGTGCCGGCTAAAAAAGTGATGAAGGTCAAAAAAAAGGTCACGAAAATCAGTTTTTTGCAAATATCTCGTGACCTATTGGTCGGAGGTCAATAGCAGCCATCATAAAAATTGTTCCTAGTAAAAGTATCTACAAAAAATGTATCTTGCATTTTTCTGTATAATCAACCGTTTTCGAAGTAGAGCGCTATGAAAGCTACCTATGACGTAGAATGCATGGCGCGTTTTTTTTACACGGTTTCCCCCTTAGGCATGGTCTATGATATTCAATA
>CAJUYI010001638.1:18159-38547 GCA_910591695.1 Galerucella pusilla
CAGTCCGACAGGCAGTACTATAGCAGGCATAAAGGGAAAGGTCTCGCAACACCTCGGTTTACAGTATAATACAATAGCGTATGTGAGTGCATTCTAGTCGCTTTCGCAGCGCTCTACTCCAAAAACGGTTGATTTTACAGAAAATTGCAACATACATTTTTTGTAGATAATTTTACTAGGAACAATATTTATAATGGATGCTATTGACCTCCGAGCAATAGGTCGCGAGATATTTGCTAAAAGCTGATTTTCGTGATCTTTTAATCCTTCATAACTTTTTTAGCCGGCACGATGTCGATTTTTCACATCTTTATTACAACACTGTAATGAAGGTGTATACAAAAATCCACCTCTCTATACATTTTTCCGCAGATTGGGGTATAAAATGCCCTAAATTACTGGACTAAATAAATTGTTTGGGTTTATTCTATTTTAAGCGGACCACTCTACAGTTGAAACGTTGTTGGGACAAAATTAAAAGAAAACGTAAAGAGCAATTAGCTGAAAAAAGACGTTCCCGAATGGTTACAAGAGATGCAGAATATATTCCAGATAAACTGTTGATTCCAGATGTGGATGAAGTTGTTCCACGTGTAACAGAACATGTGGAAAATCCATTTGATTCGGATGGTATATTAGCATCAATTGGCGAAGATTACAAAATTTTAGGTAAAATCGAAACGACCCACTTCAGTTTTTCTTTAAAATTATACAGGGTGATTCATTGTAAATCCTCATAACGCTTTTTAAATAAAACTTTGAGCGATACTAGCCAGCCCAACGGTCAATATTTTAAAATTTTACTGCGTGTTTCAAAACGCCGTGCCATCGAAGTGAATGAAAGTTACTTCACTATACTTTCAATTTTACCAAGTATTCCCTATAACTAAAAAAAATTGTTTATCTACAATCTTTAAAATTAGACATTTACGAACCAATGAAATTGTTTGAAATCATTCATTGTACATATACGTTAAAAAGCGTGCGTAAATGACCAATGCTTTTTAAATAGGGTTTTCATTTTAACTCTCTTTTTTAGCCACGTAATTAGTATCTAGTTGCCTTGAATTTAGTCGTTTGTTGTATAAACTTTTGTGCTGTCAGAAAATTTGACAGAAGTGTCATACATAGTGAAAAATATTATCTGTTATATTTAAAATCTTAATTACACTTATTTTAAATGGAAGAACCTCGAGAATAATGAATTTATCTCAATAGTCCGTTTAGTAAAACAATTACTATTAAACTTGAATAAAAATGAGTCAGTCACGTTTCAATCCTTACTAAAGAAGTTCCTCCACACGGCATGCTTCCAAGCGATGGTCATATAAAAACCTGGAGCCTCTATCTTCGTAACTCCTCCATCATTACGTGCCAAAAATAATAGTTCTCCATTACCATATATACTTATTTCTCTATGACAGAATGAAATAGTTATTTATGTATTATTGCTTGAGTGTAATGGTTACCGCGCGACGCGAAGCAGAGCGCGGTAATTACTCGAAAGCAATATTTATTTATTAAGTACAACACGATCGCGCAAAAAATGGTATAAGCATCTCGAACGTTAAGGGTAATACCGGCAAAATTGCTGTCGACCGGTAAACAACCCCTACCGTTCTTAATACTTCATATACTATACTGCGCAAGCGCCAATTCATTCGACTCTGCTCCTCTATTTCGGACCATGCGATCCGGAGCGTATGATTTTAAGAATATAACGACGATCGCCTCATTTGATTCTGCATGTGATCATTCGCCATAAATCTATGCCGCTCATTGTTCAGGAATAGACGTCCTGGAGAATCGGCGAAGGGCGAAATGTGTAGTGAATGCGGTAACTTGTACGGATTGTATTAAAAATGTAAACTTACAAATCACGCGACTGTTGTATGTAAAAAGATGTTGTTGTTCATACTTTAATTAAATACTTACTTTTGGCAGTTACATCTACCAAGGAAGATAAAGAAGAATTGGTACAGATTATAAAAAAATATTCGATTATTGAAGATAAACGAACAGACGCATCGACGATAAAAAAGAAAAATGTAGCTTGGGCCAGTGTTACGGATGACTTTAATGCATGTCGTAATACGGAAAAGGTGAATATTACAATAAAATTGGATAATTATCAAATACAATCAATAAATGAAAAATTTGTACAATATAGAAATAGGAATAAACAGAAATTTCTCCAGAGGATTGAAATGAATTCGTGAAACCGGAAGATTAATGAATATGGTTCTGGTAAACGCGACGCGACGCGACATTTAATGTAGCAGTTAACATGAAAAATATGTATGGTACTTTTCATATTTAAAAATAATAAATATCGTACACACAACTACATTTTTCGAATGTAATTTCATTGAATAATAATCATGCAGTTGATCACTAAAACCGTTAAAATGTGGGGATACTAACAAGTATACCTTTTATTTGTTGTAATGATGTGGATTTAATTATTTTTTACAACAGTATCGCTAATGTAAAAGGCAAAAAAGTTTTGCGCACATTTATGCCGCATACGTGGTCAATGTGGCGCCCTCTATAAAATACATCGAAATAGATACAAAATTATTATTTCTCATATCAAAAGACTCCCAACCTCAAATTTTTGTGCATATACGTCAAAAAGCGTTAAAGTTATTGTAAAAAACGAAAATTAAAATTTCATGTTTAACATCCTGTATCTCTCTCAATATTAACATTTTATTGAGGCTATTTGATTTAAATCGCAATATTTTGAAGTGAAGATTGATAATTTCGAAAAGATTTCACGTGGTAAATGCTAAAGCAATTAATTTTTGAATAAATCCATTGGGTGTCTGCTATTTTAAGCGAACAACTGTACAGCTGAAACGTTGTTGGGACAAAATTAAAAGAAAACGCAAGGAACAATTAGCTGAAGAGAGACGTTCCCGATTGCTCACTGGAGGTGGTGGACCCATTATTCCAGATGTGGATGAAGTTTCTCCACCTGTAGAAAATCCATTGGATACGGATAGTATATTAGAATCAATTGAAGAAGATTACAATATTTTGGGTAAATTTAAATTCATCCTTTTTTTTAGTATTTCCATTTGAAATTAACTTTGTATCAAAAAATTTTAGATGGTAGTGAGGCTAAAAATAATACTTCCTACGAAATGTGTTCCTCACTCTCTCGTTCGTATCTGAATTCACTAGTGTAGTGTAGACTCGTTTATGACGGAAAAAAGTGTGCAATTATGGTGTTTATAAACGTCAAATTTTACTACCTCTGTAACACCCTCCATCCATCCTCCACATTTTTTCTTCCCGCGGTCTATCTATCCCCACCATCTTAATGGTTTTTGTTCCCATTCCCGCTTCCACCGCCCTAGCTCCTGTTACCCTTTCCCCATCCCTCAGAATTTCTCTGACCTCAATCCCTTTCTTTGCCTCTATAACCACCTCCCTGTTCCTTGAGACTATCCACCCACTTTCCTTCCATCTCCCTCAAACCCTCCTTAATCCTTTCTATCCCCTCCTGATTGACTTCTCCGAGATCCTTCAAGATTACCGCTTCATTCATGACCTCATTTTTCCTATCTATATAAACAGTCACCTCAGTCCCGTCAGCTCTTACCCACGCAATCATCTTCCTCAGCACCTCCATCTCCATATGATCAAGCCTATGTAGCCCAACGCTGACCTTGCTCCTCACTTCCTCAAACAGTCGTCACATCATATCAAACACCTTCTTCTCATCCCTAAATCACCATCCATCCGACAGATCAAGTCCTCCGCGTTCACCCTTGTACCTTTTCTTTCCACAGTGCGTACCTCCTTATCCCACTCCATTTCCTCTCCCCTTTCTCCTAGCATCGGGTACCTATCCCTAAACATCTTCTGTGTCCCCTTCTCCATTCCACTTCCATCCTTAGTCACCCATAAAACTTTTATCTTTTCGTCCCCCAACATTGGATTTCCCATTTTCACATCTATCCACTTTTCTTTTCATTCTCCCAGCTCTTATCTCTAATCTCCTTCCATCCATCCCAGTTTCTTTGCCCCTCCTCTCATCGTGTTTGCATACTCTCCTTCCTACCTTCCTCTCTAATACCCTGACCCGCCCCTCCGCCACCGACTTCCGCTCTTCCAGCCTTTTCACCATCTTCTCCAGTCGCCTTTAATCTCTCTACACTCTCCCTATCTTCCTCTTTTTCACTCTTCACTTCCTCCCTTCTTTTCTCCTTCTGTTTCCTCTTCTGCTTTTTATTCTCCAGAGGCGATACCTCCTTCCTTTTCACCCCAGTATCACTCCACTCACTTTTGTTTCTCCCGCCTTATCAGGTGTTCGTTTCACCGGCCTCGATTTCCCAAAAATTCAATTTCCTTCTTTCTCTTTCTCCACTGCTTCCTGTTCCACTATCCTTGCATACTCCATACTACATCCCACGAGTAGCTAGGGAATTGAATGTCCACCACCACAGAGCCCCGCTTGTGGTAGTAAGGCTGGGTACTCCGGGAGGTCACCAGGTATCCGGGAGGCACCGTTCCTGACCAACTTTCGCGCAGTCATACATCCATTGTCACGGTTGCTAACAACGTAGATTACGGATTGTTTAATCGAGGTTTACTCCTCTAGGCTTTTTGTCACGGTTGCCCCCGGGCGCAGTGGCCTCCGCTGCCTACAATCACACAACATAGCTGCCTCCCATATGCTGCTGGTTTTTTTTATCGAGGTTTACTACTCTATTCCCTTTGATCCGCGAGCAACTATTCGGGCTCCCATACTGGAGTCTTATTTATTGCTTATGCCGAGAGTTGGTCGGTCATGAGGCCCTTACAGCTCGAAGAGTCCCTTGACCACCCACTCCCTCTGGAGACACCCTATCAGCCATTGGGACGCGCCGTGTCGGGTAGGACAACCCCTCTACGGAGACTTGTATGAGAGATTAGGGGTGAATCACTTTCAGTCTCCCTCATCCAACCCTCCGAAGCACGGAGCAAAGGGTGTAACGCAAACATTTTGTTTAAAGTACTATAATCAGTATATATACTATAAGTACTTCAAAATAATCAGGTTATACATCGATAACTTGTTGTATAATTACAAAGAGTGTCAGTTTGACAGTTTAAATAATACGACCGCGAAGCGGGAGGATTATTTTGTCAAACTGACCGAGCTTTTATAACCCTATATTTTTAGATATACCCTTTGAGAGCAAAACAGTGACCTCCGAACAATCAGAAGAAGCCACACCATCTCATAAAAGAAAATATGTGGATGAGGTAAAATCAAACAATGAAATGTCCAAGAAAAAAGAAAAGATTTTTGATAAATCAAATGGCGATTTAAACGAACTCTTGAAAGAGCGGATTAATAATGTAAAATTAGAAAAGCAACATTTTACAGAACTACACGAAATCCACAAAGAAGAAGCTATCGAAAAAAGAGAAGAGTCAAAAATTAGAAGACAAATTGCCGAAATAGAATTGTTAATAAAAAAAGAAGAATTGAAACAAATTTTATTAAAAAGCGAAAATATGAAATTAGATTAGGTATCTAGCATAGACAAAATATTATATTCCTAGGTACTCCTTATTCCTCTTGTATTTAATGAAATTAACAGTTAAATATTATATTTTATATATTATCATACAAGACATAAATTATTGAATTAAACAATTATTATTAAATCCTTTTTATCATTTCACATCCCGATATCCGTATGTTATCTGCGATGAATGGAACTTTTCGTCATTATTTATGATTATTTTCTTAAATCCTCATTCTTCAAAACATAAGATTTTTCCATCTTTTTTATCATTGCGAGCATCTATATTGCTTTATTAAAAATTAGACAATGATTAAAATAATGAATACACCCCCGAAGCGTATATTTTGAAATTTAAAATGACTTTTTAGCTGAATACTCAGCATATCGGTGGCCTTTAAATCTAGGAACTTCTAGGAAAGTCACCATTTCTGTTACTCAGTCACTAATTATGTCAAATAACAGTTATATTTATTTTTGTTTATATTCGTTTAATTATGTGTGTCCATTTTCGATTAGATTTTTGTAGCATTTCTAGTTAGTTGTATCTCTATTCTTCTAATTGTCATTTTAAATTCCAAAATATACGCTTCGGGGGTGTATTCATTATTTTAATAAATCAATATAGATGTTCGCAATGAGAAAAGACCTGCAAAAATCTCATGTTTTGAAGGGTAGACCTTAACTGTCATTCTTGTCAGAAAAACCACTTTTTGTTGGCCACACTGACCATTATTATTTGGTCGTTTTGTATTGAGTTGATGATTTTTTTATCATAAACAGTCATATACAGTTATATAATATGTAACTCTTCAAATACCTATGTGTATGTGTTGTGCAAAGAACCCTTGTTTATCATCAAATTTCTTAGTGCTTGACGTCACGTGAGGAAAATAGGTTCTCAATATTTATAATTTGTACCTAATTATGGAAGTGAAACAAGAAAAAGTCGATATTTTCACTGGAGAATATAAGCTAGAAATTGAAGAACATTTTTTTCCGAATGAAGCATTTATAGAAAACGAATTCGATTCAATAAAACAGGAGAAGAATGATGATGATGTACGAATTGAGTTACCACAAACAATTATAAATCTTAAAAGTAGGACAATTGATAATGCTGACATCAAATAAAACTTGGCTGGAATAAATGATTCCCAACCATCGTTAAAAGGTATGTGAAAAATTCATATCTAAATCAATCTTTTTGGGAATCGCTGTATAATTATTTATCATTTCAAAACTGCCAATTTTAAATATCCCGCCTGAATAAAATAGTTCCGGTACCTCCACCTGGCGCGCTACGATCAACGCGATGCCAAGTGTTACTACAGGAATGACCACTTTTATTATATTTTTCTATGGTAATTTAGTAGAAGAAGAAGCACAGATTATAAAAAAGAAGAAGTTATAATTTGTTAGTGATTTGTTATTGTTAGGAAATTCGTTGTTGTTTAGGGTCAATTCTTTCTGTGTTGTTGATTTAATTATTTATGTTCTTGATTTTATAAATATAAGTCTGAAATAGTGAAATATAAAGTTGATATTCGTAAGAGGTATCAAATTATGGAAGTAAAACAAGAACCAGAAGATGTTTTAATGGAAGAGCATAAGTTTGAAATCGAAGAATATTTTATTCCCAATGAAATAGTTTTAAAAAACGAATTCAATTCAGTAAAACAGGAGACGGATGATGATAATAATATACGAACTGAAATGCCACCATCAATCATAAATACTAAAAATGAATTTAATCAGATTATTAATGATGTAGATATAAAAAGCAATTTGGTCCAAATAAATGAGAATAAACAAATAAGAACAGGTAAGTACAAAAGCCATATTTTATTTTCGAATCATAATAATGCAAGTGAGTGGCTTATAGTGGAAAAATTACAAGTACTACCTAATTTGTATTACTAGGAATACTAAGGAGTAAGTTTAATCAGGACAATATTGTTTGATACTTGCTAGTGAAGGAAATGAAAAAGTCAACACAATCTATCAAGTTCATTCTATTCAATCTCTTAACTTGCTGATCGAAATGACCATTCATCTTTTGTTTAGGAATCAATAATTAAATACATTATCAAATAGGCATACACAGCAATATCCCCATACATGAATAACTCATTTTGTTATTGCATTAATAATAATTCAAGTAATGTGTGGAGTGATCTCATCCCATTTAACAAGTCTTTTAAACTTTTTGTTACATTTTATCTTTCTGATTTGATGGGGTATTGGTTGTATAACCTTTTACTTTTTTAAATTAAATAATCCCTTGTCAGGTGATCTTGGTCGGAATTATTGGAACTTTAGTTCTTTACGCCAGGTTATGTTTGAGCGACCAGGGGTCGCGACGCAAAAGATCTGACCGTTACGCGTTACGTTACGCTACGTTATGTAACATTGCCTCGTTATGTGCTTTGCTTTTGCTTGCTTGTGCCTCCTTAGTCTCTCTCTCGTTTACGAAGCAGCGATTCATAATAATAAATAATATGCTCCTGCCGGATTCGAACCCGGGCCGCCCGCGTGCAATGCGAACATTCTAACCACTGAACCACCGATGCTATATTGAAATTCTATGCAAAGCTGGTATTCGCAGTGCCAGTGATCTACTTGAATTTGTTCGGATAAATTTTTACTATTATTTCCATAATTTCTTTTTGCGCGATTAAGGGGTCTAGCTTTTCGAAATACAGGGTGTTGAAAGTTTTAAAACTTGAATGTTTTAATTCGTTAACTTTAAAATGGATGGATAAATTGATTTAACATTTGGCAGGTAGTTTTTAAATGTAAAAGGGCATATTTTGAAAGAAATTGTAGTTTGTGCAACTAGTGTGGATATGATGGCCATATCGCACGAGGACGAAGATCGTTCAAGTGCGATATGGACAATCCACACGAGTCGAGCAGCATATTTTTTCTACGACCCACTTAGGAAAAAATCTAGAAAATAAAAATTTCTATAAACTGTAATATAACTTCAAATTAAAAATTTAACAATTCAATTTTATGTTTCTACTAATTTTGTGGTAAGCGAATGTCCAATTTATATAATTCTACGGTTTCCTTTTTTAAATATACGATGCTGTTATAAGTAGATGTTGCCAGTCGGACTCCCTCATGGAGGGTACCGTACCATTATCTATAATAATGAATATTCTGCTAAATATTTCAAACGTCTACCTGTTGTCGTTATTAATATCAAGCAGAATGATTATTTAAAAATAAAATTAACAATAAAAAAAATTCCTCGCGGGGAATCGAACCCGGGTCTACCGCGTGAGAGTCTGGTGTGCTTACTACTCAACCACCAAAGAATATGCAAATTGTTTATCTATAACGTCAGATGTATTACATAACTTTTGCTTAAAAGGAACTAAAGTTCCAACCGTGTGTCCCGCGACACGTTCTACCTTTTTATATCTTGTTGATTACCGGGTGGAGTGAAAGATTGCTATATTGTATATTACTGGTTGAAAGTTTATTTTGATAAATAATTTGAATTATTTTGTACCATAGTCATGAATCCAAATGTATATCGATGGTGTGCGGTTCCACAATTTAGGAGTACATCGATAAAAACTCCAGAGAAGATATTTGTTAACGTTCCAATGAAAAAAGCAGTTAGAAATGTTTGGCTAAATCTTGCAAAGAGAGACCCAGCAACTGTATCTTCAAATTCGGTCATTTATTTATGCGAAGACCATTTTGACGTAAGTATCGACATTAATAATTGATATATCTCCCATATAGTGCGTAGTTTGGGAATAATGCCGTATTTAGAATCAATTAAAAAAATTATTTTGGTTGCAGTTACCCAACGATATGGAAAATTATATCCAATATCTTGTGATGGGTACAGTTTCGAAAGTTCGAATGAAGTCAGGATGTGTTCCTACAAAATTCGAATGCCAACAAGTCAACAGAAAACGAACATCTAAAACTGAAGAACGACCCTGTACTCTTCAAAAACGAAGAAAAATGAAAATTGAAGAAAGTGAAAATAATCTAGGAGAAAAAAGTGCACATACAAAATATTTAGAACATGCAAGCGTTTCATCCAAAACTCCAGGTAATTATCAATTTCTTTTTCGAGTGTAATCTTTCTTTCTATAATATGTACCCAATAACATGATAAATAGTGCAGCTAGCTATCACTTGAAATTGCTGGACATTGATTTAAAGGTCATAATAACTTTGCAAAGATTAGTATCATTAAACTGATTTTTTCCATACCTTTGAAAATAGCTGGAGCTAGGTGAAGGGCTGTGTAATGTTTGTTCTATGAAGCTGGTTATTAATAAAACTGACTCAAACCTCATACTTTATTCTCTTATAGAAATTGTTGACGTTATACATGAGGAGCGGGTAAACATACAATGCGGTTCCTCCCACCACCTCAAATTTAGTAGCCGAAGTGCGCATGCGTCCAAGTAGCCTTTAAACTTCTTTTCGATGTGACTGAATGTGAGCTGATTAGCGCAGTTGGTAGGGTATTGAGCTTACAACTCGGGGGTCGTAGGTTCGAAACCCGCCCCGGTTAGGTGTTTGGTTTTTTTATTTTTTTTTATTTTCTATTTTTTATTTTTTTATATTTTTATACATAGTTACACTTTGATCAACCGGGTTTGGGCCTGGGTTTTCTTGTTTTTTTTTTTAGTTTTATATTTCTGATATTAACATATTTATTTCAATAATGTTATGTTACTACTAAATTTGGCAAAGTCTTGAGTCATGCGCAGTTGATGGAGCCCCATTGTATGTTTACCCGCTCCTTATACATGTACCAAAAAACCTCGTGCCTCGTGCGTCCATTCTTTTCTAGGTTAGGTCTCCTCTTCTTTTCTAATTTTCTATCAATCTCTACCCGTCTGACAGTACGGGAAACAGATCTAATATAATAGAGGAGTTCAGTCTATATTGCTGTATTGAAATAATGAATACACCCCCGAAGCGTATATCTTGAAATTTAAAATGAATTTTTAGCTGAATACTCAATATATCGGTGGCCAATAATTCTAGGAACTTTTGGCAAGTAATTATTTCATTTCTGTTATTCTGTCACTAGTTATGTCAAATGTCAGTTATATTTATTTTTGTTGATATTCGTTTAATGGGCTCATTTACGTATTTTTTTTTATTTTCCCATTAGGAAGAGCATATCATTTTAAGGCTCTGTGCAAAAAATCAGACGTCAGCGAGACTCCTAAGTCGCCTAAAAAAAAAATAGAAACATCAAACAGCGCGCCTCTCCGAATTTCAGACGTGACGTCATCGCATACGAAATCTCTCGTTCAGAGAGCGGATACCCCGCCTATCGGTTTTCGGTTAGATGTCCACTCAGTCATAGATAACATAACACTCAGCTAGTAACAGTATTTTGCTTACTTATGTGCTTATTATTTTTTATTATACGTTTTAGCAAACTCTAAGGGCCAGCTGTATGTAACGTAGTTAACCAATTGATCAACTGAACCAGGTTCACATGTTGACCATAGTCAAATCAATCAATCGTTGTACGAAAGATGTTCGTGTTGTGATCAGTTGAACCACAGTCAAATTTATATTTTTATGTTGGTTATCCGAATCTCTAGTAACATTCGAGCATTTTATCAATATTGTTGGTACTAACTTGAAAAATCGTCACAGTTTTTGTATACTGTGAAATCGTTAATCAATGACAGTCAATGATCAAAAGCGTGCTTGGCGTTAAATATCATTTTGTGTGTTCTCTTTGAAGTGAATAGAAGGCACATCTAACAAAACATTTATTTCTATTAATAGGGATGCAAAAAAAAAAAACGGAAGCAGTGGCAGAAAAGCATAAAAAGATTCAAAAGATTTTATGATAAGTCAACATACGAGTACTTTGTGTATTTTTAAGATTTCATTTTTCTTCAATCAGAAGTACAGAATCGTTATAAATTACCTTATAAAATACGTTGTAAATCCATATTGAGAGGGTTATTTAAAACCACATTCTTGTATTAATCTAAATTTTCTAAAATACGTAGATAATACTTAGAATTTTATTAAATATTGCTTTTTTCCAAAATACAGGTAATCTTTTTCAGTAGATCATTAACAACAACGTATATTATATGTTTTAAAAGAAATTATTCTATTTGATTCAAAGTCCGGATCAGCTCTAACAAATATCGCTTTTTTACCTGTGATGTGCATGTGCATCTGAATCTGATGTAAACATTCAGAACTAATATCATCTGCTTCATCAAAATAAGTTTTCCTTGTTCTTTTCAACATAGGTGATTTAATTTCTACTACACATTCATCATAAATAGCATCTGGAAAAGCTCCTATAATTAGGCAGTCTGCAGTTAAGAAAATTCCAATTTTTTTTTATTTTTTTTTGGTTTGTTTTTCAAAAATTTTAAGTACGTTTTCAGTATTGTAATATCTAAGCATACTATTTGTAATTTATCTTTTTTGCTTCTTCAAGGTGTTCTGAAAGACTATCATTGATCACAGCCTGATTTTTTTTCTTTCCAAAAATCATGGTAGTTATAAACTTTTTAAAGGTCTTAGATGATGATAAAGATAACACTGTCTTCGTAGTGGAAGGTTCGTCCCTCCTACGATGGAGCCACAAGAGAAAAGCAATAACATGCTCACAGCATCCGTCCGAAGCAGGACAATAACACTTAGCTTCATCTATTTTTCAAACTCTAAAACAGAACAAACAACTTTATAGCATTTTGAGTTTAGTTTATGCTCGGGTATCATTCCTGCTAATAAAGGACATTTATTTATTTCTTTCTTCAAAGTTTTCCTCAGAAACTGAGTAGAAGTAAGGGGGCAAAAAGCATACCGAAACAGCTCTGCATATACTATGCAACTGTGAGTCGCTGGACCACAGAAGGCAGAAACTGTATGGCAGAACCCAAATTACTCCAGAAGACTTCTACAACCAACCAACCTGTATGAGCTAATACAGGGAACGGATTGGCTGAATAGGTTGTAGTCAGAACACTAGGAGTATCAACAATAAGCCCAGGAGGCTGAGGTGGTACCGGCGAAGGGACGGCTCCTTAGAAAAAAAAAAACTTTGTCCACCAGACCAGGAATAAAATAAAGCATCTGGAATCACCCTGTATATCATTTGAGAGAGCATGTATTTATGAAAATATTGACATTTTTAATCTTTCTGATCCGACAATAGCCAAAAACGATGTGTCACATAGTATAAAATTATAATATAATAAACTCGTATTTTTCATTAAATAACTCCATAATCATTAGAGCAAGTCCACTTCTGGAATATTCAATCAGTCTGCTTAGGTCCACACATTTTGTTTTATTAACACAAAAATTTTGTAAGAGGTGTAGCTAATACAAAATAAATGAATTCTATGCGAGGCACGCTACAGCCAGAAGTACAATACATATTAACTTTCATATGCGGTGACGTCATAGTCTTCGCCCCGCTATGGTATGCTTGTTTAATTGGTTGTATTAGGAGAACGACATATTCTATTGACATGAAATTTTCAGAATAATATTTTTATCCTTAGTAGGTACTTTGTTTAACGACAGTTGAAAGTGATTTAAAAATTTTAATAAACGAACCCATTGTGTATGTCCATTTTCGATTAGATTTTTGTAGCATTTCTAGTTAGCTGTATCTCTATTCTTCTAATTACTTTTTCCACTGACATCTCACATAAATAGTGACAGATAGCAGTAATGAAATGGTGACATGCCAAGAGTTCCTAGAATTATTGAGTATTCTGCTAAAAAGCCATTTTAAATTCCAGAATATACGCTTCGGGGGTGTATTAATTATTTCAATGAAGCAATATAGATGTTCGCAATGATAAAAAACATGCAAAAATCTTATGTTTTGAATGGTAGACCTCAACTGTCATTGTTGTCAGAAAAAAACACTTTTTGTTGGCCACACTGACCTTAGACTGAACTCCTCTATTATGAACACTATAGGTTGGATTTAAAACGATTGGTCACAATGACCTTGGTCGCCATTTTTGACTTATCGTGACTTCAATACAAAAGTAACAAGTTGTAGTAAGTTTAGCATCATTTAAAATTAATTTTGGCAAATTAGAACTGTGATAAAATATCAAAAGCTGTATATCGGTTTAATACCTAATTGGCTTCAAATATTTGAAGCGCTGTACAAAACATTATTTGAGAATGGCTTGACGTCAGCTGCCCGCTCCGTATCACCGCCTACTCTAGGTTATACTGGGAACCATAGATAACACATACAGATCGGAACACGTGTAATATCATTCAGTTTTTGTTTAGTGTTGTTTAAAAAAGAAGAAATTGAACCAGGATTTCAAAAAGCGGACACGTACAATTTACCGTGTGTAGATGTTGAAATGCTGTACGATTTTATGGCACTAGGCACACAATTTTCTTCTGGTATCAAAGCAGATCGGTAAGTATTATTGTGTGTATTACTCAGCCACGGATAATCGATCGAATGTGTATAGATTAAAATACTTTTTCAATATAAACATATGAGTTGGTTAATTTTTTTTTCAACTTTGAAGAAAAATATTATTTTATCCGCGCAAGAAAATTTATTTAAATTTAAAGTAAAACTAATTTAAGATTCAGATTAAATTTAAACTAAGAATGGTCAACTGTTCATGCAACATCAATAATATATATATATATACCAGCACTAGAGGCCTATCTGGCCCTCGGCTTCGAGTTCTTTCACTCTCTTTCTATTTTTTTCTGTTCCTTGCCTCCTTTTTTTGTATGTGTGAATGTATTTTGGGGGGAAATTCACTGAGACCTAAGAGATCTATTGTGTCCCCTTACTTCTACTCAGTTTCTGAAGAGAGTCTCAAAACCTAGTAGCTCCTTTAGTCCTATTTTCCAGAGGAATTTTAGGATATCTGCAGGCTTCAACTTAACCAGTACCCATACAGTGTTGGACTCATCTCCCTACGGCAATGCCTATCAACCAAACCCACCTCAAACTCGCCGTTACTCCCGCCTTGGAATCACTACCCTAGCATACTTTAAGACGGGCGGCGGTCCCTCACACACTCTCTGTCATCTTCTCCCTTCTATCACTCCTACCTCTCACATGCCATGTCGAGTCCTTCTCTTTCCCTAATCATGCTCTCTACCACGCCACTTATCTCCATCCATTCCTACTCGCCCCTCAACATAATCTCCACCATATTCTCCCAATACACCGCCTTTCCCACTTTATTTTCCAACTTCTTCAAAACTTCCTCGTTCTTCCAATATCTAAACACAATCATGTCCCACATCATCCTCCACTTCACATCTCTCGCACCCTTCAGTTTCTCTTTTCCCAATCTTGTGGAGGTAACCCACTCTCGACCCATGCCCTGTGAGTACCTGCGTCAAGAAGTAGTTCACCTCCCTGAATTTCCGGTCCACCCAATTTCTCCTGCTCCCAATCGCTTCTTTTAGCGCGCCCTCTTACTCATCCCACCTTCTCTCCATTTCCTCATCCATCTATTCCTGTACTTCATCTCTGGTCGCACCCCTCCAACGTTTCTGTCTGGCTCTAGCCATTAAGTCCAATGGATAGGACCTTGACAGCACCGCTGCTGCCAGTCTACCCACTGTCCTGTACGCCTACACCAGGAGTATCCCTCTCTGCACCCGCAGGAGTGGTCTAACCCTCGCATTCACCCCTGCTTTCTCACCCCGATTGCATGCATGTGCTTCCTTAGGGTACAGTGACTGGTGAGTAAACCTTTCAATATCCTTATCTGGCCCCTTCTGAGGTTTAGTAATTCATTAGTCAGCTTCTCCAAGGACTTTTTATCCAGGAGTTTGCTGTGTTTTTTTGTTTTTGCACGTGTCTCCGGTACGACTGATGCTTAGTTTGAGGCCACCGAGATATACAACCACGTGCAGCAGTTTTTGATATTCCAGTTTTTTCCTTGATCTTCCTCTTCTCTTTTTACCACGTTTTTCACCTTTTAGCACTCATTTCACCCATCTATCTTCTACCTATAATATGTCCCAATCATCTCGCTCTCTGTGCTTTAATTATATGGGTTATATTAGGGTGCTTATACATATCTGATAGTTCCCTGTTTGTTCTTCGGGTCCGGTAAGGTTCGCGACCCTCGGAATTTTGCAACGATTTTTTTTAATAGAAAGTTCTATTGCTATAGTTTATTCTGCTCTTTTTTGTTCATTGTCCAGGTTTCACAAGCGTAGGTAACTGACAATCTCATTATTGTTTGGTACATTCTTATTTTAGATGTTCGTGATATGTTTTTTTTCAATTAAACATCTTTGATACCATTCCTGCTGCTTTACTGCCCTTTGTTAATTTCCATTTCTTCGTCTCCTTTATTTGTGATAGTCATTCCCAAATATAATTTTATTTTTCCACTTTTTCTATTCTGTATTTATATACATTATGTTATGTATAAAATGCGACATAGGGATTCCTGTACAAAATTGTCAAACGCGAGCTAAAGCTTTCACCAAATAGCGTTCATAATAAAATAATAACAGATTTGGATAGGTCGTTGAAAAATAAGTTCAAGTGCACTTTTAATTTTCTTAAATTCGCTCTGGTTTAATAAAAAAATGGATATAGTCAAAAGCGCTCTTATCGTGCTGGTTCAAAGGTCACTAACCATATGTATCAAATCAGAAGACACAGAGGTTACCAAAATGTGAGATTACAAATATACCCGGGGAAAATAATTATGGTTGATGTTTCCTGCACACTGGTTGACGAATTTCCACTTTTTCATTCATTCTCGAAATAATCTATCAGATTAAGTACCATTTTTTTTGCTTGAGGATGCAACATACCGGAAAATTGCCTCTTATTATTCATATTGTCACTTTGAATTGTCAAAGTGACATAACTGACATTTAAATAAAAACTCAGCTGGTGAAAGACTTTTTAGAATCGCTGAAAACTAAATACATATCCTTTTTTCTCCCGTCAAAATTGCATAAGTCTGTCTTATTCATCTTATGGATTTTTTTTGGAAGTTATGATTGAACGCATTAAAAGAAAACAAAAACGAATCGTATGACCAGCATGATAATGACTTTTCGTAACACTTTCGAATACTTTCAACCGTGTAGGAGATAGCTAGACGGGTAGAAGCACAGGAAATTTAAAAGTTAAAACTGAAGTATGGCGGTTCGTTTCGCCGCTGTGGTGAAATGTTTTTTCTTTTTAGCTCTTTTTTCACAATTTTGTATAAAAAAAACATAAAACTGAAAATATAGCAAAGTTTTTTGCTTCAAACATTTATTTATTTAATTAAATGCTCAAATTGTATAAATATACCCACGGGAATGCCTACCAACCAAACCCACCTCAAGCTCCCCGTTACTCCCGCCTTGGAATCACTACCCTAGCATACAGCATACTTCAAGACGGGCGGCGGTCCCTCACGCACTCTCTGTCATCTTCTCCCTTCTATCACTCCTACCTCTCACATGCCATGTCGGGTCCTTCTCTTATCTCCTTCCATTCTTCCTCGCGCCCCAACATAATTTCACCACATTTTCCCAATATACCACCTCTACCAGTTTATTTCCCAACTTCTTCAAAACTTCCTCGTTCTTCCAACATCTAAACATATGTCCCACATCATCCTCCACTTCACACTCCTGTTTCCCTTTTCCCAATTTTGTGGAGGTAACCCACTCTCGACCCATGTCCTGTGAGCACCTGCGTCTAGAAGTAGTTCATCTCCCCGAATTTCCCGTCCACCCAATTTCTCCTGCTCCCAATCGCTCCTTTTAGCGCGCCTTAATACTCATCCCACCTTCTCTCCATTTCTTCATCCATCCATTTCTGTACTTCCTCTCTGGTCGCACCCCCTCCAGCGTTTCTGTCTGGCTCTAGCCATCAAGTCCAATGGATAGGACCTTGACAGCTTTGCTGCTGCCAGACCACCTGCACCACCCTCAGGAGTATTCCTCTCTGCACCCGCAGGAGTGGTTTAACCCTCGCAATCACCCCTGCTTTCTCACCCCACACTTCCGCGCCATACAGCATACTCTGCTCTACCGTCCTACCAATTATCCTCCTCTTCCACTCTCCCGGTCCTTTCACATTACCCATTAATCTTCCCAGCCATGCTGCCATTACTTTTGCCTTCTGTGCAGCCTTCAACATATGGGTTTTGAAGGATAATTTTCTATCCAACCACACCCCTAGATATTGTACCGCTTCCTCCATCCGAATTTTCTTTCCCTTCACCATCTCCCCCACTTTCCTTGCTTTGCTCCGCACCTTCACCAGTAGCCCCACCGTCTTATTCCCAGCCACTTTCAGTCCACACCGCTCTATCTTCTCCACAATCTTCCTACACATCATCTCCGCGTTTCTTTCTGTCTCCACCCCTCCTTTTGCCGTACATCCCAGACAGACATGCTATCCCACAAACTTCTTCAAACACACACACTTCCAAAGCGTCGGTCCCAAAACCGAGTCCTGGGGCACTCCAATCTCCGTCCCATACCTTCTCCCCCTAGAGTCAACTATCGCACCCCCGTCAGATAGTCCTCTACTAGATTAATTAGCCCCTCCCCTACTTCAAGCTTTATCAACACGCTCAACACCTTTTTACTGCAATAATTTGATTTCATCTTATTTTGAAGGTCAGGAAGAGAACATTACGGCGATTTGGCAGTTGGATATGTTCAAGTAAAAAAAGAAGACGATCTGTGCATCGTCCGAGGTCAAATCTGTCCGGAACACAAAATTCGACAAAACCTATACAATGTAATATGTCACGTGAACGATGTCCGAAAAAAAATCGATCGTCTCAGCTGCTTGGATTGTGCATCAACAGGTGGATGTAAACACAGTTTGGCCTTTTTAATGTGGCTTCATCGTCGTTCCGAGGAAGCAGCGCCGGCTTCGGTGGTTTGTTATTGGAAACCGCCAGGGTTGTCTCGAGTGAAAATAGTTAAAACTAAGATAGTTGCTCGCGGCGGCGCAGAGATGCTGGACGATGTTATTAACATGACAAGGAAACACAATTACATCTGTCCGATTTCGACTCACAATAATTCTGAGCAGACCGTAGCTAAAACATTGTCTTTGCATCATTTGATGCGTACTTTCGTTAAGGTCAATACACAACATACGGCAGAAAATTTTATAAACTTTTGTTCGGAATTTCTGACCGACGGCAACATAGAAACTGCCCGCGCTTTAAGTCATACTCGAAACGAAAATTCCTTGTGGTACGAACTTAGATACGGACGCATATCAGCGTCGAAATTGTATGACGTAGCCGTTTGTAAAACCGTCAAAGAAACTTTGGTCGCTCAAATAATGGGCGTGACGAAGCAATTTAAAAATAGCACTATGAAAAGAGGAGTGTACTTAGAGGCGCTGGTCATCGAAGAGCTGGAAAAAAGATTAAAATGCACCGTTCAATGTTCAGGATTTACGGTTTTAAAAAAGTACGGAGTGATAGGTGCTTCCCCCGACGGAATTACCAAAGATTTCGTAATCGAAGTAAAATGTCCGGTCGCGGACAAATCCGTTTCCAGGTATATTGACAGCCAGGGAAGGATTACTAAGAAGTTTCTAGCGCAAATAAATTTGCAGATGCTAACCAGCGGTGTTGATAAGGGAGTGTTTTGTATAGCGGATCCGAAATTTGAAAAAACACGACAGATAACTGTGATACATGTCGATTACGATGCCGCGTTTACGGAACCGTTGATCGAACGCGCGTTGCACTTTTGGAAGAAAAATATATTTCCCGTTTTGTATGAAATTTGTACTCAGTTTTAATATTTTATTCTGTATTGTTGAGCGAATATTAAATATATTACATCAGTATATGCAATTTCTTTTATTGGACATATATGTTGAATGTGGATGTTTAAATAAAGGGACAAATTCCAGAACCACATACACGGTGCGGGGGGGGCACAGTGCAAGGGGAGAGCAGCACGGTGCGAGGAAGGGAAGCAGCACGGTGGGGGGGCAGCACAGAGCGGTGAGGCGGTGGGGGAAGCATGCGGCGGAGGGGCGGCACGGTGCGAGGGGGGGGGCAGTGAATGGCAGCGCGGTGGAAGAGTGAAGTGCAGAGCGGTGTATGGCGAGGTTTAATAGTAGATCCTGATGACGGGTAATAAAACCAAATATACAGGGTGTACCAATCTTACGACAAACTTCGGTATATGGGTTATTTTAAGAGATATCAAAAAATATTATCAACAAAAATAGTAGATGTGTTGAAGGTCCATATTTTGAAATTATATCGAACTATACAGAGTGCTGCATAAATCCGTTACAAACCAAACATATGATTTTTCAAATGGGAAACCCTGTATATTATACCGAATTCGGATTGGTTACATTTTTTTGAAGCTTTTGATATCAGGTTTTGCCACGTTATACAGAGTCCTTCAAAAGATATGTACACGTTTATGTGAAAATCGTAGGTAATCAACGCTCTGTAGCTTGTTGTACGTTGATGAAAAAAATGTATTTTGCCAAACAGAGTTTCGTAACATGATGCAAAATCTCCGTATCCTATTAAATTTCAATTATATTCTTTCTTATATACAGGGTGAACGGAAACTCGAACATGTCATTTTCTTTCTTTTTTCAAATGGAACACCCTGTATTTTATAGCAAAAATAGAATCTTCGATTATGTAACTTTAATTTTTGTCAAGCATTCCCTAAACCCAAAGTTTATACGGATCAGATTATTTAATATGGGGCAAATCTGCCAGGCAATCGAACCAGCGTAACTGAGCCACAAGACAAGTTCAATCCACCCTTCGAATTTGAAAGGAAAGACACGGGAATAAAAACAAATTTACCGGTTTAAAAGAAAACGTTTGTAATCTGCCGGGTAAAC
>CAJUYI010001638.1:38557-57097 GCA_910591695.1 Galerucella pusilla
GGGTAAACGAACAAGCGTAACTATGCCACAAGACAAGTTCGAATATCCCTTTGGATTTGAAATTGAGACGGTGCACTGCTATTCCAGCATTAAGGAAATAAATTAATTTTATAAGGTTCAACTAATATCACTTATCGACACACAGAGTAAGAATAACTCGGGAATAAAAATGAACTATCAAAATCCTTGATAGTATAGAATGTATATAAATAAAACACATAAACCCTCAATAGAGAGCCGGCGAATATTCAATAAGTACTAATTACCTATTTAGCAATGTAAAAAAAACAGTTTTCTAGAACAAATGAACTTTTATTCACATCGGTATTACTATATAAAAAAAACCAAAACGAGTTTCAATTTGGGAAGTAAAAATATATCAAACTTATTTACATTAAAACTAAGTACTCCAATAAAACAATTTCCCCAAAACAAATCACACTACTTTAATTTTGCCGGTTAGTTGCAAAAAAAAACTGAACAAAGTAAAATAATCAATCGGTCCGGAAATAAAAAAAATATCAAACTATTTCTAGTATACGGAATACGGAGTTACGGAAATTGTTGAATATACGGAGAATATAAAAATATTTTACCTTCTTAAATCGGCTTGGTACTACACTCTTTTCACAAAATACTTAGTATTATAAATTATAAATTCCGGGAACCGGATCGGAAATTTTCACTACGGAACTAAAATCGGTATCGGTAACGTAGTAGTTAGCTGAGAGCTGCCGGCTGAGAACCGAAGGAGAGAACCTAGAATACCACTCTTCTGTCCTTTTTATATTCTCATTAGTAAAATTTTATTTAGAATCTACAAAAAAGTTAGTCGTTAGTCGTTAGACGTCTTTCGGAATTAATTCAACTAAATTAAATGGTATATATACCAAACGTCCTTTTTGATTGAAACATTTTAACTTCGGAAATTACTAAATTTTATGATTCAATATAAATTTACGTACCTCCGGACTAATACAAAAAATACTATAACTATAATATAACGGTAATAAAAATGGAAAATGATAAATTCGATATCAAAAGGCAATCGGAAAGTTAGTAACGAGTTATTTAAAACTAAGTAGTAAACTAAAAAAATGAAAAACTTGAAAGAAAGACCTCAAATCGGTTCCAAAAAAAAATAACTCGTTACAATACGTGGTCTATGTGGCGCCCTCTACAAAATACATCGAAATAGATGCAAAATCATGATTTCTTATATCATCAAAAAACTCCCAACCTCAAATTTTTGTGCATATACGTCAAAAAGCGTTAAAGTTATTGTAAAAACGAAAATTAATATTTCATGTTTACACCCTGTATCTCTCTTAATTTCAACATTTTATTAAGGCTAGTTGATTTAAATCGCAATATTTTGGAGTGGAAATTATACTGTACTTCTATGTACAATTACTTAAGGACCACCCTGTATATATGTATATGTATAATCATTGTCTAATATAAGGAAAGTATAATACTTTGCTATGACCATCCTGTTATTAAAGATCCAAACCGCCAGAGGCAATGAATGCAGTCGAAGCGAGACTCAAGCAATAGTGGAAATAATGTAGGTATGCATTTATCAAGGTCATTAGTTTCTCTTGAAGGTGACGCCTGTGGTTTTGTATTTAAGCTCAAGGTTTTACTGCAGAATTCATTCGTGTCTAGTTTTTGAATGATGCACCATCATCTCTTAATAAACAACAGGTAAGACATTTTTATTTTACTTGGAATTTAATTTAGTAATTAGGTCAGTCGGTACGGGTCATTTTAGACCAAAAGTACAAGTAATTAGCACTACGGCTAATTTTTTTCAATAAGTAGGTACCTCAAAGTATGTAGATTAATATAAAAAAAAAGTTTAGGTCTATCGATTGCCCAAATTATAAAAAAAAATAAAAAACTTTTTTTTTGAAATTCTTTACTATTTCACGCTGGGAGGAAGGAGGAGGAGAATAAAAAATACCACCGTGTAGTGGAAGTGTTTTGTCCGATCAATGGTTTGTCCATAAAAAATTCGGAAACTAAGTATGTGTTCCGCTTCCGCGCTACTCTGCTGAACGGCGGAAAAAAAACATAAATATTCAATCACAATTTTTTCCAATATTTGGTAGGAGTTAAGGTTGTAAATAATAAATAAAAGGTGATAAATTAATTTTTATATATTTTTATTGGAAAAAGGTATAAAAAAAATTATATCTTCTTAAAATTATATTAATAATCTTTCATACCTTTTCACCATATTCATTTTGTTCTTTGAATATTAATCTTTATATTACATGAGTATCAAATTTTATTTTGAAAAAATAAAGAAGATTCCTACCCGAATCTATAAAAATTGCTATTTTAGCTTATAATACAAAAAATCATTGAATCCAAAAATGTATGTAAATTAATTGATATTGTAATTATATATTCTTGATCTTAGAAGTTTCCTCAACATTTCTACGCAAACCCCATTAAAATTACCTACTCCAGTTCTGTCAAAGTTACAGTACTTAATATACAGGGTGATTCTTTAAGAATTTCCAATCTCTGAACTGTAGATTCTAGACCTCAAAATATGATGATTCTGCTCAACATTCCTTAGGCAAATATTGCTAGTTTCCGAGATACGGGGTGTTCAAAATTTAAATTTTGATTTTCGCAATAATTTTTTGTTTTCACAATTTCTCTTTGAAAATTGTCAATTTTACGTTTTTTGGCATGAGGAATCATAATTTGCACTCTAATTTAACATTGCTAATTGAGGGCGCTAGTTACACTTGTTTTGTGTTAATTAAATCAAAGTAAACTTTTTTTGGGCTAAACTTACAACTAAAATAATAAAAAAATATTAAAAAGCGTTAAATTCTACAAAAAAAAGTTACTCTTCTTTGATTCGTGTAACTTAATCGGTTATCGAGTTATTTGCTTCTAAAAAGTTCAATAAATTTTAATTTTTTCATAAAAAAATTTATTATTCCTTAATTATATAACAATCACAAATTTGTAAACAAAAATAAAAAACTTCTAAGCAAATGCTCAAAATGCCCACCATTTACTTCAATACACTTTAAGATCCGCTTTCGTGAAGATCTCTTAATATCAAATAACCCTTGTCTATTATTTTTTAATTAACACAAACAACTGTAACTACCGCCCTCTATTAGCAATGTTAAATTAAAGTGCAAATTACGATTCCTCATACCAAAAAACGTGAAATTGTGAAATTGTGAAAACATAAAAAATTATTGCAAAAATCAAAATTTAAATTTAAACATCCCATATCTCGGAAACTAGCATTATTTGCATAAGGCATGTTGAGCAGAATCATCATATTTTGAGGTCTAGAATCTACAGTTCAGAGATTGGACATTCTTAATGAATCACCCTGTATATTATATTTTCTTGTAAATTCAAGAATCCTAAAATTTACAAAGTGCCGTATTTCGTAATTAAGAAAAATTAATTATACGTAATAGTATATTACGTAACGTGTGTGGTAAGAAGCATTTTACGCACGAATGGAAAAGTGCTTTACAACACGAGTTACGTACTATACTTTACCTACGATCTACTTGTACTTGTATTTTTTATAAGAAGCACAAGAAATAACAGTTACATAATTAGAGGTGCTTGGTAAACTCCATCTCTATTACTCTATTACCAATGAAAGAAGCACATTAAAGAACTAACGTTCAATCATTATTTTTTTTATTGGTGAACCATTTTACCTATTTGAAGCACTCCTCAGCGTGTTTAAATCGAACTTTTTAGCACGCGCGTGTTTTAAAGTTACCGTGGCAACATCAACAACTCGAGAAACGAAGTCAAATGCCCACTTGCACCAAATTAAACTTAAGTGGTACTTTGCTAAGGAAACCTTAAATTTTAAGTAGACCTAAAAATGATTTGTCTTGCACCAACTATTTTTAAAACAAACTTAACTAAGATTGAAGAACTTCTGGCAACGGTGTATTTCCTCTTCTTTTTTAACTGGTTTACCCCAAAAAAAGATGTTTATATTCACTTTAAGAGTTGTTAGGATTAGGATTTTAGGAAACATTAGTCTCAAACAAAAGCAATGGCTAAAATAGGTGGAAGAGCCCGAAATTATACCTTTGCTGAAAGGCAAACGCTTTTGCAATTAGTGGCATCAAAGAAAAATATACTTGAAAATAAAAAAACGGATAGTGTGAGCATGGGAGAAAAAAACCAGGCTTGGCAAAATTTAACAAGAGAATTTAATAGCCTATCGCCAGCCATGATTCCGCGTACTTGTGAATCTCTAAAAAAATATTATAATAATATGAAAGAGGATTTGAGAAAAAGATTGAGCAATGAAAAAAAACAAATATACAAAACTGGTGGGGGAGGACCACCACCGTCAGCTGAAAGGGATGATGCCGATAAACTTCTGATATCTATTGTTAATGAAAAAACTTTGTACGGAGTTCCAGCATTAATTTCACCATATGATGATGATTATATTGAAACTGAACCTACAGATACAGCATTCAATGGGAATGAAACTGAGGTAAGAACTAATAAAGGTTACAAATTAATCTAAAAAAAAATATATAAATACCTATTTATTGTCTATAATACTATTTTTAGGAAGTGGAATCAGAATCACTATTAGAGCCGAGGAAGCGTATAGTTAAACCAACCCCAATTAGCAGTTTGGATATACTAAAATCAACACTAGATATAAATTTAAAAGCTGCTATTGACAAGGTGGTACTTTAATATTCTGTTTCTATTTGTCAGCATGCTATATTTGGGTTCTTATTTCAGGATTCAGACTTGAACAAAAATGATATTGAAGTTATAATGGACATTGATCAGCCTGAAGAACATACAAATAAACCTGAGGTAAATATGATTTAAATCAGTTGAATATAAATGGCTTCATAATATTTCTTTATATTTTTAGAATAGAAATTTGGCAAATGAAACTAGTAAAATTAAAAAGGATTTGGGTATCAAAAAGGTAATCTACAATATTTTATATAGGAATTTTTTTCAAATTTAATTCATTTTTTAGAGCGGTGCCTCATCCAGAAGAAGACCTACAATTATAAAAACTCTTACTTCTTCCAAGCTTGGAGAGCTGTATGAAAGACTTATTGAAAAAAAGCTGCAACTCTTGGATGGTTTGGATAAGGAGCATGTCCAAAGAATGAAACTTCTGAAACTTGACGAAAAGATTAAAGTAGCTGAATTAAATCGCATTTTCGAAGTAAACAAAACTCATCAAACTTCAGAAGCATTAGATATAGATAAACTCATTGGTGACTCAGTTGATTTTACCCTTTAGGTTCAAATTTTAAATGAAAATTGATTCGTTTCTCAAATACGTTTAGTTTAGTTAACATATATTACTTTCTTTGAAAATATTGGAAATAAAACCATAAAGATTATTGTCTCTCTTATTTTTTGGGGAATTAAAACACAATGTTTTTTAAAGATTATATTAAAGTTTTTAATTATATATTACCCAGCTACTCTATTTTGAAAGTAATTTATAATTTCATTTTGGAAAGCATGAACTCCCCCATCATGTGCCTGTGCTTGGTCTGGTATCATCCCCATCTGAATAAGGTAATTAATTCGTTCAGCATCTCCATCATTAGGAGGTTCTTCCTCATTCATATTCCTAGCTATGTTATGTAGAACAGCAGTAGCCACTATAACACTCAAGGAAGTTTCCAATTTTAGCCTTAACCCATAAACTAGGACTGGAAACCTCCTTTTCCAAACGCCAAATAATCTTTCAATACAGTTCCTAGTCCTTATCTGGGCTTCATTATAAAGTCGTTGTCCATTGGTTGTAGGATCTGCTAATGGTGTTAAAAGGTAGTTTTTCAGTGGGTACCCACTATCACCTGTAGGGCAACCAAATAGAAATTTCAAACAATAAAAAAGTTTACTATTTGTAAATGACCTACCCAAAAGAACACAATTTGGAAACTCATTATTTTCCAAAGTCGCCCGAAGTCGACTATTTGCAAATATTGTACTGTCATGGGCAGAGCCTGGCCAGCGTGCAACTATATTGGAGAATTTAAGACTACTATCACATACGGCTTGGACATTCATAGAAAAATAGCCTTTTCGGTTACGGTATACCTCACCATCATCACCACCTAGAAAAAAATATAATAAATTGGAAATATAACAAAATGACCTAAAGTGTTGATAAGTAAACAGTACTTACCTGGAGAAATAATTTTTATGTGTGTACAGTCAATACATCCAATCACTCTAGGAAATGCGGCTACGTGAAAGAAATCTTTTTGTGCAGTAATTACTTCTTCTCCTTCTGGCATTTTTATATAAAATGGCCTTAATCTTGCCAATATTGTTGAAACCTTCTGTACTATTCTACTCGCAGTGCCTTCATGTATTCCCATAAAGTCACCAATAGTAGATAAATGTGCTCCTGTAGCATAAAATCTAAGGCATGTCAGCAGCTGGTTTATGGGTGATACACTATTGTTTCTAAAAGGAAGAAAAACCATAAACTTTGTGTTGTGAAAAATAACAATAGGATTCTACCAAAATAGCTTGAAATAGGTGGGTAGGTACTTATGGCATTGGGATGTTTTTCTGGCTGGAGAGTACAGTAATTGAATTTTATAGTATTTATAGTAAAAACTTACCTATCATGTTCAAATTCCAGCTGTTCCTCTATTTGTGCAAGAATTGATAATACCGTTGGTTTTGTTAGCCTAAATCGTTTAAAAAAAGTTAGGTTGTCCATTGCATCGAAGTAATTCGCCCTAAAATAAGTAAGAGGGTATATATAGTAAGTACCTATATGGATATATTTGATAAATCATAGGGCACTGGATCTATATAGGTATGCATTTAATTCAAACTTTTATATACCTATCGTACATTCTCCTTGGAAATCCATTTTCCACAAGTTCCAGTAGTTCCAGATCATCATTAAATAATTCCATTGTGTTTTTTCACGCAGTAAACTTTTATAAACATAGACAAAAACAATATAAAAATTAGGTTAAGATTGTTAAGAAGAACTTAAGGGGTCAAGAATGGGTCCTTAAATTTAAGAATCTTAAATTCAACTTAAGTTATCATTTTACAGCGGTGCAAGCCATATCTGTTACTTAAGTTTAAGACGTAACTTAAGATTTCCTTAACTTGTTGGTGCAAGTGGGCTTTTATCATGTCTAAATGTCAATTTTTTTATTATTGATCTGACAGGAGTAGTTTGTAACGTCAAAACTTTTATTCGAACGATATTTAACAATGTCAAATTTATAAATTAAAATGGAAAGTGCCGTTGGTATTGTTTGAAATATTAATATTTCCATTTTTCAAATCTTAGGAAATGGTATTTAAATTAATACTATTGACATTCACAGAACTCGATAAGGTTGAACTTCCATCAAAATACAAATTAGTTTATGTTTTTCTCATTTCCATGACAACGCAAGGTGTACATCATATACGTCACGAATTCAACCATTTGACATTTAGTTGACGTTTCCATCTATGATTTCCATTTCTTGTTGTTGTAGTAGTTATAGACCGGTATTTATAATTTCAAAGTGCACCAATAAAAAAAAATATCGTAAAGTATTCGTGGATAACTGGTCTTTAAAACACTTGCTCTATTTCGAGCACATTCGCGCGTGTTTTAAAGACCTTAATCCACTTATACTTTAATATACTATTATATATTGTTGATAATCGAATGTCCATTTTTCAATTATAATCGATACATATACTTAGCCCTTGGGGATTTTCATAGTTAAACGTGGCCATATCGAATGCTTTCAAATAGTGAATTTTGAATGAAATAGTGACGTCTATTGACAGTTGCTAAGATGTTGCTAGGGAAGCCGTGCGATTTACTTTACAGCTGTGCGTTTTTTTTACAGTGCGTAATAGACGTCATTACATTGATACCGACTGTGTGTTATTGACTGATTACAGGGGGGGTCGTAGGTAAATTTTATTTATGGAACTGACCTAAATAACAGTTTCCATCATTTGAAAATTTTTTTCGATGCCACCTTATTATATAATATATTTTTTATTGAAATACTTGGTTTTTGATTGGAATATAATATTTATATTATATATGAGATATTTGCTCAAAATGATTATGTGCTATAACAAAAAAAATGCCATCTTTAACCTGACACTTCCCTTTCCAAAACGCACTAGTACAATTATTTCTATCTACATTATAACTGTACAATAGTTTATAATGAAAATAGAGTCGCGCGGATGCGGAACACATACTTGGTTTACAGAATTTTGTTCGGACAAAACATTGCTCGGACGAAAGAAACGCAGGAGACCTTTTTTGTTGCAAATCACTCCCCCTACACTGTGGTATTTCTTATTTCTCTTTACCTTCCTCCCAGCGCGAAATATTGAAGAAAAAAAAAAGTTTCGTGTTTTGTGATTTTTTTTTCTAATTTGGGAAATCGATAAACTGATAAACTTTTTTTTATATTAATCTATATACTTAGAGGTACTTATGAAAAAAAAATCAGCCGTATTGCTAATTACTTGTAGTTGTTACCCCTATCGTTTGGCCTAAATGTATCTATTGTTATACAGTTCAATTATATTATTATTATTATTATTATTATTATTAGGGAAATGGATTTGGAAACGATAAATACTTCTTTTCTTCTAAAAAGAGATCCGAAGCCCTACACAAAATTAAACGATCCAAAATTGGGGGAGACCAAGAAAATTATTTCTGCTAAATTAGTTCATAGCAAATTTGGGAAAACGGTGTTGCTGGAGGTGGAAAACGAAATAACATTCCTTCCACAGAGGCCGACAAAAGCTTACCAACCATTTATGAAATATTTTGAAGAAGGAGAATATATACGCCTTGGTATTTAGAGGAGAGGTAGAAATTGATAAACCGAATCTGGCGGAATCATTTGAAATTGTTGGTATTTAATTGGTGATTTCTTGACTCCCAATATTACACATACTTCTTCTGTTGGATCATATCTCAATGTCCACATTATTTATCAATTTTTTCCTACTGTTCCAATCATTACATGATCGTTGCATAATATACTATTAATTAACTAGTTTTAATTTATTTACGGCAAACCTTTGAGTAAAACTTATATTGTATTATTGACTTAACAATTTTAACTCGGCTACATTTATGATAATATCACTGATATTCTTAATAAAATATAATGTTTAAATGTACTCGGCTATATGTCATAGAAACTATTCATGTTATAACTTTAGGAGAAAAAATTCCTTGGGAAAAGTGGACAAAAGAAATTGCTGGAAATTACTTTTAAGTTTCTAGAATAACCGCTAGGGGGCGTAACCTGTAAAGAAAAATTTAAAAACCAGTTTTTTGTGAAATATGCCCAATTATACCCAGTGTTAAATAAGTAAACTGAAAAAAGGCCCAAATTTCGCACAAATTTGTTCAATTACTTTTTATTCTATTTTTCCAAATAAAGGGTGGGGGAAATTGGGAAAGTGTTTGTGGATAAATACCTATAACTTTGGTTTGAATCAACCGATTTCAACGAAATCAGTGTCAATAGAAAGAGTGTAGATGAATTAATTACATCTACTATAAAACAATGGTATTTAGTTTTAATTGTCATAGGTAGAGGGTACTTTCAAATGAAAAAAATTGAAATTTGTTTTCCTTAAGAATGTTTAATGGAAACACTTAATCATAATGGAACTGGATTAAATTCTCAACAAAATGACGCAAACCGCATGTTGATGGCTATTGTCGAAGTCAAGATATAAATAAAAACGCATAAACATAAGAAAGTATAGTATTGACTCACTCTGTATTATAGCTTGAAATTAAATATGTAAAAGAAAGATCATACATAAATTTCGATCATTAAGACTTAATGTCCAATTAATTGCTGCTTCAATCTCAGGTTACTGCAATTGTTAAATCTGCTAGAAGAACAACCGCATTATCATGTCAAAAATTTTGTGGGCAGACGAAGCTACGCTTTAGTGCGGGTGGTGTTAATCTGCATAATAAGCATTATTGGTCTGAAGAAAATCCGCACTGGGTAGAGAAAGTGCAGCTTCAAGGTAGATGGAGTCCTAATGTTTGGTGTGTTATAGTTGACGGAAAGATCGCACATCGCAGGTTCATATTTCTTGGAACCTCAAATAGCGATACATATTTGGATTTTCTGAATAATTGGTTGTCTGTTTTATTTAAAGATATTTCCTTACAAACATGAGGTATGATATTACAGCATGACGGGTGTCCTGCGCACTTTTCCAGACGACTTAGAGATTATTTGACTGTAAGCTATCCAAATGGATGGATTGGAAGGGTAGGTATATTTTCAGTGCCAGCTAGATCTCCAGACTTGACATGTCTGGACTTTTATCTGTGGGGAAGATTGAAGGATTTAGCGTACCAAACTCACCAACCACGCGAGACGACATGCAACGGCGCATTAAAAACGCTATAAATAGTATATCAACAGCTGAAATTTAAGCAACAGATATGTCAAAGCGTGCTAGATTACATATTTATGTGGAAAACGATTAAACAAATTTGAACATTTAATTGGACATTAAGTCTTAATGATCGAAATTTATTTATGATCTTTCTTTCCCATATTTAATTTTAAGTTATAATAGAGGGTGTCAATACTATACTCACTGTTTTTATTTATATCCATATATATCATAATATACAGGGTAACTCGGAAGTTATGAGGTTCGAAAGAAATATAGTATAAACTTATAAAACACCCTGTATCACGTTTATAAAGTATAGAAGACACATTGGATATAGGTTTTTGGAAGCACCAAAGTGATCCCCATCTACAGTTAAAGTTAGGCCCTTTCCCAATGAATCACCCTGTATATATAATCACAGTTTTTAGATTTTTTAAATAATTAGAAATTATTGACCTGAATGATAAATGCATATAGGTACATAATATCCACTATTGCGTGAGACTCTCGCTTCGACTGCTCTGGCGGTTTGGATTTTAGTTCTTTACGTTAGGTTGGAGCGAAGCGACAGGGGGTAATTCGCAAAAGATTTGGCGTAACGTTACGTTACGTTGCTGCGTTATGTCCCTTGGAGCCTCTCTCTCTCTCTCGTTTACGAAGCAGCGATTCATATGCTTCGGCCGGGAATCGACCCCGTTCCACCCGCGTGGCAGGCGAACATTCTACCACTGAACCACCGATGCTACATTAAAATTCTATGCAAAGCTGGTATTCGCAGTGCTGGTGATATACTTGAATTTATTCGGATACATTTTTTACTATTATTTCCATAATTTTTTGCAAGATTGATCTTTTTTAGAACATTAGATCTTTACGTTAAGTTGGAGCGACCGGGGGTCGCGGCGCAAAAGATCTGACCGTTACGTTGCTGCGTTATGTGTTTACGAAGCACCGATTCATAGGCTAGAGAAAACTGTAATGCCGCCATATATCGATGTCTCTGGTTTAAATTTTACACAAAGGTTGATAATATAATAGTATAATAATCGATTATTAATCAATTGATAATAATCGATTGGAAACAATCGACTTTCAATCCATTGGAAATATTCGAATATTCCTCGATTATATACAATCGGTTATTAATCGATTGTTGATGAAGGATTGATAATAATCGATTATTAAGCGACTGAGGTTGATCGAATATTAATCGATTGAAGTTGATCGATTATTAATCGATTGTTGATCATTGATTGCTGATAATCGACTATTTAATTTATTGTTGATAATCGATTGTTGATCGATCAAAAATAATCGATTATTAATCGGTTGTTGATCGATTAGAAATAATCGATTATATATGGATTGTTAAATGAAGTTTCATCCAGAGTAAAATAAATTCTTATATTAATATATGTACTTATGTGTATTTATTTATTGATTCAAAAAATTTGATTATTGCTTATAAGGAGCTAAAGTTCTTACCGTGTGTCCCGTGACACGTTCTTCAATTTTTTTAATAACAGGATGGTCGTAGCAAAGTATTATACATATACATACATCCTACTATCCCATTGAAAATATATTCATTTCGCATATAATTAATGCATTATCGCCTAGGGCCATATTTATTTGATTATTATCAGTGCTATCTAAATCTAAATTTGTCGAGTTTGAGTCAGTAATGGTTTCTAAAATTAAATTATTGAGTGCTTCACTTAAATCGTTTACACTTAATTTAGTACCTATAGTCATAAATTGTACTTACAGAACAAAGAAGACGATTTTAAACATACCTTACTAGATTATAAAAATTCACAGCTGGATTATTCATGCAGAATTTGGGCAATATTGGTGCCAAATCTCGTCGAGTGATTGGTAGTGGCTGGAACAGGTCCTCTTTGGACGGATGAGTAATCCAAAGATATGGTATCTCACTGAACGATTCACTTCCAAAAAGTACAAAATTTTGATTAAGTGTTCGATTTATTTCGGTAAATCGTTAAAACGGAATCGCACATTCGATATGTTCGACCCGAAATATCCTACTGACTGCGCCAAATAAGTCACCACGGGTAAAAAGTTCCTTTTTAAAAACTTTATTTATTTATTAGTTACAATTTATAATATTCCCGACAATACAATAGGTGTTTTCTATTCGAAAGATAATTACTGACTGACTGTTCTGTGTGATTTTACATAAGAAGTAAATTAATTAGTGTTAGCAAAAATAAATAGTGTGTCAGCTTTTTATATAATATGATATTCTGGAAAAGGGATGACATAATTTACGAGTCAAGATTTAGTTTGACAACACAAAATACTAAAGCACAATCAAATAAAAAGCAAAGTTTCAAAAAACACACTGAAAATAACTAAAACAGCAAAATAAAACCACTTAAATATCAAAGGGCTTATGCTTATACGGCAGGATTTGCTTTTGCTTTACCTTGACATTTCAGAGCGCCATCTATCGAATTCTACTTTTCCCAATTCTGTGCTTCAGAGTGTCTAAGAAAACGTCTACGTCCTATCGACTCTGCTGTTCGTCTCCGTCATGGAGGTGGCCATGTACTACCCAAAATATTATTCTCTTGTTGTGTTGATTCACAAGATCACAAGCAGATATAAAATATCTATATCTTTCTGGTAATGTGCTGAGTATCTTAGACATCCAAAAAGTCTTTTTAAAACTTGAAACTAAATAGTAAATAGAAAGGGGATGGCTGAAACATACATAGATAGTTGCTGGAGCTGGATGGTCAGATCGGCAAAGACTATTCTAACGAAGAAATAGAAGAATGATTGAAAACTGTTGTCTCTGCTCCTCTGCCTCTGCATAAGCATAATATTTTATTTATTGTTATTGTTAGGAATATGAGTGCTGAAAATTTGTAATTTGTACCTAATTATGGAAGTGAAACAAGAACCAGTCGAAATTTTCAATGAGGAGTATAAGTTTGAAAACGAAGATTATTATATTCCAGATGGAACAATAAAAAACGAATTTGTTTCAATAAAACAGGAGAATGCTGATGATAACATACAATCTGAGTTACAGCAAACAGTTATAAATGCTAAAAGTAAAACACTTGATGATACCGGCATGAAGTGCAACTTGGCTGAATTAAATGATATCAAACAATCTAGAGAAGGTATGTGAAAAATGTATACTTCCGTCATAATGTAATGGAATCGTTTGTAATTTCTAAATAATGTCAAAAACAAAAAACAAGTGTATCAGATATTTGTGTGGAACTAGAAAAATGACAAGTTCAAGTGTTATTGTTCAGTAATTCAGTTATTGTTGAGTAATTATTAGATTAGGTGTTGATTTTTTTTAAGTATAAATTTCATAAGCTCAATTTGAATGATACATTATTTATTCATAAATCCCATCCAAATATGAAGAACTTAGATGTTAATCACAAAACAGGGAATAGGTCATTTGATTCTTCTTTGTTCAATGAATATTAATGGTTGATGTGTAGCGAGGCTAGTGACATCATTTCAAATTGTAGGAATAAAAATAGGTAATGAGAAAATTTGTTATTTCAGGGGGTCTATTCTCAAACAGTGACATTTTTTGTTGCATGCGACAAAAAATGTCACTGTTTGAGAATACACCCCCTGGTCTTCAATTTTGTCTACCCACCTCCTGCCAAACTCCACAAGCCTTCACTGATGCTTAACCTCATAATTAGCATAATATTTTTCATTGTCTTTGTATGAGAATTAAACAATGTTTATACTAGGGTTTCCTATTATATAATCAGGTCATCATTGTCATTAACACAATTCATTTTTAGATACCCTGTGTAATGATTTATTATTATTTACAGGAACTTCTGTAACATCGAACAATATCAAGTCTTTGCTTTCACCTGGAGGTAACCCGGACAAAAAATCATTCAAATGTGAAATTTGCTCAAAATTTTTTAGTCGAAAAAAAACTTTAAGAATACACATGATTTGTCATTCAAGTGAAAAACCATTCAAATGTGAACTTTGCTTGAAATCATTTTCCACAAGCTTTGGATTAAAGTTGCATAGACGCAATCACACAGGTGAAAAACCATTCCAGTGTGAAATTTGTTTAAAATCGTTTATTTTAAATGGTCAGTTGAAAAAGCACATGTTTTGTCACACAGGCGAAAAACCTTTTAAATGTGAAGTTTGTTCAAAATTATTTACAACAAACTATCTATTAAATTTACATAGACACTATCATACAGGCGAAAAACTATTGAAATGTGATATCTGCTCGAAGAATTTTGTCGAAAGGAACAAATTAGTTGAACACATGCGCTGTCACACAGGCGAGAAACCATTTAAATGTGATGTGTGCTCGAAAACTTTCGCTAAAAAAAGCGCGTTATATCGACATATGCGTTGTCACACAGGCGACAAACCATTCAAATGTGATATTTGCTCGAAAACTTTCACTGAAAAGAGCTCATTAAATCGACATATGCGTTATCACACAGGCGAAACTAGTAGTTTTCCTAACTAGTGCGGAAAGTGATACTTTTCCGCACTGTATTGCAGATGGCCGAACGTATGGGACCAGGGGCCGGATGCTTTCATTTTCCGTCCGTCGTGCGCATGACGTCACTCAAGACCTTTTTTTGTATTGTTGAGACAGCAGTTTTGTTTGTATGTTTTACTCTATTTACGCGTTTATTTAATTAGTTACAAAAAAACTGTAGAGACGAAGTATGTTCCAAATGAGCTCTTCTATCTCCTGATGACATAAAAGTTTTGAAATTTGTAATACTTATCACTCAAAACTCTTTTTTTTACTGTGAAATTTCTCTTCGAAGTATTAAAACGCGATTTTCATGAATAGATAGTGTAAACTGATAAAGGAACTAATTTGTAGAGCACAAAATTTACTACAACACTACTCTGGGAGGGGAATGCGAGATTAAATAAAAACGCGAAAACATTTTATAAAAAGAGGACTTACTTCGAAAATTGCAAGGTATTGGGATGCGTGGAGTACCATACAACTGGGCCGCTTCTTATCTCAATAATAGAGCTCAAACAGTCACAGTGGATAATATAACATCGAAACCACTCCAATGTAATATAGGTGACCCCAGGGATCAATATTGGGGCCTATATTCTTTCTTATTTTTGTGAGTGACTTAAATATGGTGTGTTCAAAGCCAAATAAGATTGTTCAATATGCTGATGATACCAATATTATCATGTTCCACAGTGAAACCACTCAACTAGTGGATAATACTAATGCTGTATCTGCTGAATTTATTACATACTGTAAAAATAATGGACTTGAACTTAATGTATCAAAAACACATTTTATGCGTTTCTTACCAAAAAATATAACTCCAAATTATGACTTCTATTTACACGTGGATGGCAAATCAATTGAAAGTTATACTACTACAAAATTTTTGGGTATAACCATAGATTCTAAACTTACGTGGGAAACACACATAAATCAGGTATCAGCAAAGTTAAGCACATGTTGTTATATAATAAGGAACCTAAGAGAAACCGTCTCATTTGGAATACTACGAATGATTTACTTTGGCTTAGTCCAGTCGGTACTTCAATATGGGTTAATATTTTGGGGTTGTTCATCTTATTTTGAAAGAGCATTTATAGCTCAAAAGAAAGTCTTGAGAAATATGTATGGTATTCCATGTTCAGCTACTTGCAAACCACTATTCAAGAAATCAAATATCCTAACACTTCCTAGCCTTTTGATTTTCCAATTAATACTGTACATTGAGGATAATAAGTACAGGTTTGAGAGAAATGAAAACATGCACTTACACGATACTAGAGGTAAATCAAATTTACGACAACCTTTCTCTAGATTAGAAGTATCTAAGCATGCGCCGTCTTTTATAGGAATAAAATGTTATAATAAAGTTTTAAAAACAATCTCAAAAAACAATATTTCGAGTAGATGTTTCCGCCAAACCGTCTATACAATTTTAATGGATAAAACATTCTACAGTGTTGATGAGTTTTTAAATTCTTAGGAATTTTGTAGCAACTGTGAGATATTTCTGATTGGATCAATTTTTAAATTTTTATTTATTTTTTTATATATATATAATATATACATACCTATATGCTAATGTTATATTTAAATTTGCCATATGTGATAATGTGACTAGTCCGATAAGTTTTATACATTTTTTGTTCGTAAAATTTGTGTAAATTTTGTGGATGAATAAATGTCTTTCTTTCTTTCTATTTATGCAGTTTTTACACAGGCATATTTCTTCATCTAAATAGTTTCCTACATATCACGTATTCTACATTTTATTAATATTTAATAATTATTTAATTACCTTTTTTTTTTCTTATTTGTTGGGAATTACTTAAACCATAATATGTTTTTGTATTTCTTTTTTCGACGTTTTTGTATTTTTTATTTCAACATTTCGGTAGCGTTCCAGCTACCGTTGTCAAGATGAATTAGATTTTCAATCAATTTTTGACACAACGAAAACATTTGACAACTAGACAATCAATATTTTGAACTTTGTAGTCAAATTTTATTAAGGTTCATTCACCGTAGATCATACCTATCTCTGGTAAATTGTAAAATAATAGTTATTTATGTACCAAGTCAGTAAAGTGATTCTTTATCGGACGAGTCTGAAATTATGAGACGAGCGAAGCGAGGCGAATAACAGGCGAGTCCGTTAAAGACACTTTACTGACGTGGTGCATACAAAATTTTATCGCCAACTGCTCAGAATTCAGAATATAAAAAACTGAGGTATATTTCATTGCATTTAATTATGACAAACAACAAATATAGAACAAATCTACCCTTTATTTGTTATATTTGAATTGAAGGTACCGTAAAACCTTACAACTTTGCCCACGAAAATATTGTTTTCGGTTAATATATTTTTGTGAGATTTTTTTTGTTAATTGCGCTTATCCCAAAAGTTATGTTTTTGCATCTAGAATCATTAGTTCCAGTGTTGTTTCGATATCTTCATAGGAAGTATCCGAAAAAAAAATAAAAAGGGGGTGGGCAAAGTTGTCAGCAAAATTTTCAACTATGCCCACTCATTTAAAAATCATCGTTGGACAATTTTGAAACATTTTATTACAACTTTGCCCTCATATTATGTTTTTAAAAAAGTTTCTGCATGTATGAAAGTTAAAAAAACGGCTGAATACTTATAATAAAAGGTGTTTTTATTACAAAAAATAGGAAATATCACAAAAACTTAAATTAACAGTTTTCACTCATAAACCACTAAATAAACATTTTTTCATAGAAAAATAAAAAAAAACTAATAGTTTCATTGCTGAACAAAAAAAACGTAGCATTCTCATTTAAATATTAAAAAAATCAACAATATTTTGGGAACTCATATTTTTACTCTTCAGAGCATGAACAGCCTGTGGAAGTGTTTGCTTACTATAGTTTTTATAATGGCGCGCTCCCAACTTTCTCCTACCACGTTCCATACTGAAAAATATAAATCAGTTTTCATTTTAAGCATTACTATAATTATCCTAAAGTATTATTATTATTGTTTATTAACCAAATAAGCCATTTGAAGTGAAAAAAAAACTTTTTATCGAACGAAAAACTCCGAAAATTCATGTGACAACATTGCCCACATCTTCTTATCGCCAATAAGGACTTTCTAATACACAAAATTACACAAAATCACGTTGGTAACAAAACATCAAGGTATACCCATACCAAATTTTGTGAAATAAGTATTATTGATAAACCAAGTCACAGCAAACCTTAGCTTTTCATGTTCAAAATCGACAAAAACCAGCCTAAATTACCCTACCTGCTTCCGAAGAGCAACACAACCTAACAGTGGTTAGTGCATTACTGAGAGTTGAAATGACTTGCTAAGGAACGTTTGCGACCGTTGGAACGATTTTACAATGTTTCCGGAGTTATAAAAAAAAAAACATGTTTACAACCTTACATATGGGCAAAGTTGTGAGGTTTTACGCTACACCCTGAAGCATTATAAAATTCAATTCCTGGAGTCAAAGGAGTTCCAACAATAATTTGTTATAAATAAATCGCAAGAAAACTATTATCGAGCCGTA
>CAJUYI010001639.1:0-48228 GCA_910591695.1 Galerucella pusilla
TACAAAAGTTATTAAAGGTGGATACTTTTATCTGAAAAGCACTGTATAAATAGCACTTCATTAGGAATAATGTCCAATCTCGACTTACTGATGAACATCTCTAGGGTTTAATGTCAATAGCTTGCACCAATTTTACTTATATGTAAAAAAATATCTTCGGTGTTTCCGTAATTCCATTTCTTAAAACAGACCCGAGTGAAACTAATCATGACCTACCTAGAGTATAGCGTATTACATGGAAAAATGTCCATGCGAATATGTATTACCCTGTTGAATAACAATTTTATGTGAAATATAAAGCATTCAAATTTAATACCTATCGATCTATTTAGATTTTCGTAAAACGGCTTTTCGCTTATGAAATATCGTCCAGCCCAAACGTCCTCATTGTAGACTTGTGTGATGAATGTTAAAATAATACATAAAGCTATTGCAAATCAAAAATTTATTTCAAAAATCTAGAATATTGCTCCAAAAAGTCTAATTTACATTTTGGATAATGATAGTCGCAGTGTCCTACTGTCTTTCCAATTTTTTCGGCTGACACGTAATCCATATTTGTAGGATGAAGAAATTCTTCTTCTGTTGAAGAGGGCCTGAAAAATATTGGGTTTAATTTCGCTAAGCAAATAACTAAAAAATGTAGGTAGCATTATCAAAATTGATTAGTCATTTTAAATTGGGATATTGGAAACCATAATAGTTACGAAATAGATTTTTTTTTATTTAACATACTGCGTCAACCACTAGGGTTATTGGCAGTTCAGTACATATACTAGTTACATTTACAGTTACATATATCAGTTACATTATGATTATAAATTGTACGTGTTGATGGTGAAGAATGCCGCCGAATACTACAATTGAAAGAAATAACTTTTCTACAATTATTGATAGATTAGACAACCTTTATTAAAATTAAACGTCCGGGGTTCAGTTATAATAAACACAAGGTTCTCTAGATTACAGATACAGACAACAAATAGTTTTATCAGTATTTAAGACTTCTGAAATGAAGATTCATTACGTTTTTTTACATATTCATAATTACCAAACCCCACAATAAACCAGACCCTATTATCCCGTTACCCAATATAGAAAATAAACAGTTCAATTCAAAAAATAACCTAAAGCTAAAGTTATAATGTTTAGTATGACTACACAAACTATAATAGTTACTAGTTTATCACTCTGACCGATACCTTCCGTCGGAACAGTTTTTAAATATATAAAACGACAGTTTAGTACTCACAACGGTTCTTATGTCCCTCGATGGCGTACGCAAAAACAACGAAGTAACGTCAGTAGCCACACTTCTGGTTTTTGCACTATTATGGCTAAAATAATGCTAATAATAGATATCGTTATTAATGATCGATTGATGGATCATTTATAATATCGATCGATCCTCACCACAATTCTCCAGTGAGGTCTGCTGCTTCTCTCTTGCCGGATACCGGCCGACTGCCGATTCTGCGCCCCTCCCGTTACCGTTGTCGCGATCAGCTCTTATAAGTCTTCGACGCACACTCACTTTATCGTTACGCTCACAAAAACAATGCTTTTCACAAAAAAAAACAACTTAAAATATATGTACCGATAGGGTCGGCTCATTACAATGGCTTTGAAGAATTCCAAGGAATCGTTAATTTGGTCTCCGAGAGCTAACTGTAAGGAGTTAGGGATCTTATGCTGTCTTCGTTGGATTGCAAACTGGGAACATTCTAGGATAATATGTTTAATGGACATATTTTCATTACATTGGGAACATTGAGGTGGGTCTTCTTTATTTAGTATACATTTGTGCGTTAAGGCTGTGTGTCCAATCCTTAATCGGGTAGTTTTAATTTGTTCAGCTCTTGTAGTCGGTAGGGAGGGGGTTTCTCTCACATTTGTCACTACTTCGTGCATTTTGTTATGGTTCTGAAGGTTCCATTTATGTTGCCACTTATCTACAACAAAGCTCCTGACAGTTGCTTTGTGGTCTTGGTAAGCTATCAGCTCCAATTTTGGGGTATGACTGTTGCTGAATGATTCTTGAGCTGAGATATCGGCGTCTTCGTTACCCTTTATACCGGTGTGTGATGGTACCCATAAGAAGGATATATTCCTATTATCGGACTGAAGTTTAAAAAATTGGTTCTTGATTCTTAGAATGACTTCGTGGTTTGAGTAGACGGATTTTAAACTTTGCACGGCACTTAGAGAGTCGGTAATAACCAAAATGTTTTTATTGTTGGGCACAGGCAATTTTGAGGAATGTAATATAGCTGAAAGTTCTCCAGTGAATATGCTGCTGATATCTGGTAGCCGTAGGTTATATTTTAAGTTACCGGAAATAACTGCTGCTCCCACGCCTCTTGTGGATTTGGATGCATCTGTGTACATTATGTGATGTTGTTGATAATCATTCAGTATTCTTAGGAAATGGGATTGGATCGTTACAGGGTTGGTACCGAAATAGATTAAATGGGAGTAAAGTTGTCTTTTTGGGGACCAATGTGGTACCAAAATATGTCTGCAATGTCTGTTTTTTTCAACAGTAGAAACACAAGAGCATTTTTTTATCGGATAAATTTTCTTTGCAACGAAACAGTTTTGCCAATCAAGGCAAGGTTGGCAAGGTGGCAAGGTTGTGGAATATAGCTGGCCAACAGAGATATTTAAATTTAAATTAAATTATCAAAAAATGGATCATAAATGTCATTTTGCAATAAAAGTAAAATTACAGTAATTTTGAGTATGCCGCCAAAAACTGCAAAATTACAGGAATCTTCTATTTCGGCTGTTAGTGAAGTTTACAAACATCTGATTTGTGTTAGAGGTACTGGCGGGACTCTCAAGGTGGCGCCACTCGTACAAATAGAGCGCGCCACGGGTCGGTTTATCATCTATAAGTATTTGTTTATCTATGGTTGGATTATTTGAACTGTCAAACTGACACTCTTCAGTTATCGATGTATAGGTAACCTGATTATTTTGAAGTACTTATTCTCTCACTACAGATTATTTTTTGAACGATCCTGACAGCCAATTGTGATGAGAAAAAAATACCAATAGCATCAAAATGACACTGAGTATTATCATCATGTATTGCAAATCCCATATGAAGCGGGATCTCTTCGGCGATAATTTAATGTTAAACCTATAAAAACTGTGTATTTTCAGTCACGTGTTCAAAATTAGCCAATTAGCAATCAATTACACTGAAACATTTTTGACAGTTCCAAGAACCAATCAAATTTCCCCATTTTGTATCACGTGAACAATTCTACCCAATCATGTCAACATTACACTGATAACAGACCATGTTTCTATGGACACATATTGATGTATTTCGATTTTGAAGTTTCAAATATTCAATATTTCGAAATGTCTCGATTTCATTTAGTTCTGAATTTTTTCTATAGGTAATTAGCAGAAAAGTTTCTATCCGAATAACCCTCGATCATTGATAAATCTCAAAAATTTTATGACAACTTACTCAAGCTTGTAAAGTTTGGCAAGTTTATCTGAAAATCACCAATTATGTAATCGGAGGGTGTGGTCATTATGGTTTTCGTACAACGTTGCCAGAGCTTTAAGAAGCCCGTAACAAATTTGGAAAAGTGTTCTCTTTTAATATTCATGAATTGGAAAATAATGTTAATAGAATAAATCCAAGGAAACAAGCACATTATAAAATTAACGTTCAATCATATTTTTAATATTGTTAATAATAAAAAGACCCATTTATAATTATTATCACTACATAATCAGTACTTCAACTTTTTCATAGTTAAACGTGGCAATGTCGAATGTTTTCGACTGCATTCCTTTCACGGTTTCAGATAAACTTGCCAAAGTATAGCTTGTAGGCAACAAGCAACAAGCTTTCGAAATCTGTCATAAAATTTTTTCGAACAATTATCAATGTCCTTGGGTTATTACTACTGATAAGAGTATAGTAAATATTTTCTGTGAATAACTAAACTTGTCAATCTGACAGTTATACAAAATGTCAGCTTCAGGATTTGGAAACAAAAATAATAATTCAATTGACCAACTAATAGAGAATAATACTATTCGCATAAAAATTATCTTACCGAATATACCTCGAACATTCATAGCTTTTAATAATTTTGCCATAACTTCCTCAAGCGTGCTGCTTTAAGGAAACAAACCTCCGTCTTCGGCGTCAGGATGTTACCAAGCAACACGCTTTCGGAATCTATGACAAAATTATCGCAAATTATCAATGTCCTTGGTATATTTCAGCTGATTATTTTTTTCACTTGTCAAAATCTGACATTTTGGTGGTTTTATCCAACCGCAATACATTATTCTAGCCAATCATTCGGTATTATACTGATTTTTTTTCGTATCATTTTCAACCAATCAGAACGATCAATTTGGTTAAGTTACCTCGTATAATTTCGATAATACCTGATTATACATAGAGCTGCACCAATCAGAAATTTTACAATACTTTAATTTCAATAGTAACCACATCGACATCAATATTCTGACGTTTATCAAAAATGAGTCGATTTGGATTGTAAATTTCATTGTACCAATTTGTATCTAAATTAATAAATTGTTGATTCTCAAACTTCCTGCATAATTACAAATCGTGCCAGTTTGACACTCTTGGAAATTATGCAACAAGTTATCGATGTATAACCTGATTATTTTGAAGTACTTATAGTATTATTACTGATTATTTTTTCACTTGTCAAAATCTGACATTTTGGTGGTTTTAACCAATAGCAATACATTATTCTAGCCAATCAATCGGTATTATACTGATAATTCTGCTTCCTCATCGATAATACCTTGTTTACATTGAAACGTCAAAATTTTACTTTCACTTAGTCATTATTGACAACTAAAATTGCTTCGAAGTATATTGAAAAATGAACACAAACCGGTTCAGTGCCATCACCCAAGAGAATATTGAACATTTAATAGAAAATTCCACTCTACAATTGATGAAAAAAATAATCTTCCCAAATAATACTCCTTCTTCAAATTTTATCAACAGTAAAAACACAAGAGCTTTTTTTATCGGATAAATTCACGAAACAGTTTTGCCAATCACTAATTTTACGAGAAAAACTGACATGATAAAATCGCGACACCGAAGGTGGAGCGATTTTATGTAATGTCAGTTTTTCGAGCAAATTTAGTGATTGGAAAAACTTTGAGTTAAAAAGAAATTTATATGATAAAAGAAAAGCTCGAGTGTTTTTTAAGATAAATTAACGACATAATATTGAAATTATGAGTAACCAAACTTGCGACTCATCGTCATTGTGTAAAAGTGACGTCCGCTTACTAGATATTGAGGAAGAGGAGTTTTTATCGATGTCAAAGTGACAATAATATTTCCAGGTATATGACATTTTAATATTGGAGTTAATTTATCACATAATTTTTTATTTTCATCACTCTACTGATTTATTTGAGGCAAAAACATTCAAACAAACGGAATTTAGATAAAATTCCTCGTCCTAACGGACTCGTGATTTTATCAATCGGTTTGTTTCCATATTTTCGCCAAATTAACAAGTTTTCGTGGAAAAGAAAAAATTACCGATACTTTTTTATGAAAGCATGTTGTCTAATAACTGCATGAGTTTATTTTCATTTTGGCGAAAGTGCCCGACTCCGAAGGCGGACGGGTTGTTACCTCGAAGCAACACGCTTGTGGAAGTGTTGCTCAATGATAATAGCCCTCGGCCTGCGGCCTTGGACAATTATCAAGCAACACGCTTTCATCATTCTCTATCACAAAATTATCTCGGTATTATCAAGACCCTAGGGGTATTACTACTGATACTTTTTTCATGTTGCTTGATTGTATTGTAGTTATTTACTCTTCATTCATATAGTTTTATTATATCAATGAAAATAGTTTTTGTTCTTGTTCATTCATACATTTGGTAATTAACTTATCTTGCCTCTTGTTTTTTACTGTTGACTATTGACTTACTTGAAAATAGCAGTAACAATTTCCGCAAGCAGACCGGATCTCTGTTCTAAAGGGTATTGTGAGAGTTGGCAGATATTTTTCAGAATACACGACTTCCCATCTCCATTGTTATACCTGAAAAAATAAATTTTGATCCTGGTAGCCGTAATAAAATAGGCTCACCTCCCTTGGAGAGGGTATGCCATACAAAGTAATATCAATTGAAAAAATTGAATTAATTATACTGATATCTGAATACTTGATAGAATAAAGCTCCACTGTATGAGATGTGGATAGTTATTTAAAAACAATTATTGTTAACTAACGAATTATAAATAATTCTTTAAGAAAATGAATACTTAAGAATTTTTTTTAACAAATGGTATTGCTGTTCTTTAAAAATCAATTTGTAAATCCTATACATAATTTTGTATTTATCGAGTTGAAAATTTGTTAAATGTAAAGTAACAGCACTTTTACTGTTGTTACATACATACTAAAAGGAGTGAATTCATTATTTCGTAAATCGGTGACACAAAAGTCTACCAAGAGGTACCTACTTAATATTATTGTTATATACAAAAAAGCAATAACATAACATTTATCAAAATTTTTCTCAACTACCTTCATTTGATGTTCAATTTTTTGTTAACTTTGAAAATTATAATAAGCACGTGATCCTACATTTCTTTCCAACGAGGCTTTATTCTTTCAAGTTTTCAGATATATAACGGCAATATTTTTTTGAGAGCTTTGAATTGATACCGTAGTTCATGAGTGTAAGTTTAATCTTACACTCATACACTACGGGTAAATGAAAAAAAGAAGACTGCTCTTGTGAAACCTGAGTTGGAAAAAACCTTATTCCATGATGCTACTCTCAGTTTTATAACAATTTATAATAATTTACCTCAGCTTACTTACTTGAAGAATAGTATGTTAAAGTATAAGTGGATATTAAGCTCTTTAAAACACGCGCGATTTTTCGAAATAGAGCAAGTGTTTTCAAGACCAGTTATACACGAATACTTTACGCTTTTTTTTTTTTATTGGTGCAATTTGAAATTATAAATACTGGTCTATAACTACTTCAACAACAAGAAATGGAAATCACAGATGGAAATAAGAACTAAATGTAAAACGGTTGAATTCGTGACGTATATGATGTATACCTTGCGTTGTCATGGAAATGAGAAAAACATCAACTAATTTGTATTTTGATGTAAGTTCAACCTTATTGAGTTCTGTGAATGTCAATAGTATTAATTTAAATACCATTTCCTAAGATTCGAAAAATCGAAATATTAATATTTCAAACAATACCAACGGCTCTATCCAATTCAATTTATAAATTTGAAATGGTTAAATATTGTTCGAATAAAAGTTTTAACGTGTTACAAACTACTCCTGTCAGATCAATTATTAAAAAATTGTCATTTAGACATGATTTAGACTTCGTGTTTCGAGTTGTTGATGTTGCCACGGTAACTTTAAAACACGCGCGTTTTTTAAAGTTCCATTTAAACTCGCTGAGGCGTGCTTTAAATAGGTAAAATGGTTCACCAATAAAAAAAAGTATTATTTTGTACTAATTTTTGTAATACTTTGATTTAAGTTTGATTGATTCAACTTTTCCTATAATTGTGTACCTTATTTAAGATTTTGTACCTAAGTTAAGATTTGTGCTTTGCTGAATATTTTGCTTAGTTTACAAATTGGATTTTTGTATCTTACTGCCTCTTGAATTGAATTTATATTAATAATTCTTTGTGATTTCTTTATACGGATAATGACGTATTAAGAAAAACCTATATATCCATTCTTAATAAAAGTGTTACTGCTCAAGAAACCGTTACTTATATCACGACAAAATTAGAAATGCTTCTAGAATCAAGCTTGTTCAATTGAAAAATAAAAGAAATACGGCTTCTGAACTATTGAACTATTTTCTAATAGTCGCCATTGCTTCAAGTTCAGCTGGAGTGGAAGCTCGTGAAAACTTATAAATTGCTCTCCTGAAAAACTTGCTTTTTTTAGTTACCACGGTTTAGTTTCAAAACGACGATAATGTACTATAAAAAATGATTTTAAGTGGTATTTTGTAGAAGCGTTAAATAACTAAGATTGTAAATAATGGACATAGTCCGAACCAGTCCGGAATGGTGAGTTTTTATTTAGAAATCTCCTTCTTTTCAAAAATATCTTTTTTCAAATTTTCAAGCATCAATACTTTTCGTATTATTAGCAGAAAACTGAAAACTGTTTTTTTCAGCTTAATAACACTTGCAATTTTGTATACTGTGGAATTCGCCATTCCGACCTCAATGAGCTCATCACTAACCTTTTTGTTACTTATTTTGGGAAATTCAACCACAAATTTAATTTTCTCAATTTAACGCTTCGGTAGCGTTCCAACAGCTGTTATCAAGAACAATCAAGTAGTTTTAAATTCTGGTCTGAAAATTTCGACAACTAGACAATCAATAATATTAATGATGAAAAAGATTGTGGTTTAATTCTCCAAAATAATTAACAACAAGGATAATGAATACACCACAAGCAAAGTATAGATGATAGCTATCACTTATATTTTCAGGGGCTTTATCAAGCTTTCACAACAATTTGAGCTTGTTGACCATACTAATATACATACAGGGTGCGTTCATAAACGAGTGTTCAAAGTAACACTTTACTCTGTAATGGAATTGGTTGACATTTGAAATGGAGCACATTGTAACCCGTGATTTATGAACGCATTATGGTAACATAACTGTCAAATTTTAATTAATTAGGTATACAGACATCTCGTCGAGTTATAAAATTTGTAAGTTTCGTTGTTGTTGTTCGTTTCCACAACTTTGTTTATGTTATTTCATTTACCTCTGTGGTTTGTAACATTGGCAGCTCCATTGGGTGCAAAATATCATTTATTTGATGATATTGACGACGAGGGCGATAGTGACGACGAAGAAGAAATTTTGATAGTTTCTCTTGGAAAAAAAGTTGCTCCACAACAAATAGAAAATTATGTGGAGATTGTATTGAAACGGTTTCTCTTTTTTGAGAATTTTGTATTTGTACTTTCTTGTTTCTAGATAGCCGGTTACAAAAACTACGTCTTGTTTCACATTTTTGGAGAGCGCAACTCGATAAAATATTACCACGCTCCATACCGCGGTGTAGAAATGTCAAAATATATTTATGAACGCTAGGAAAGTAGTCCCAGAGTGAAAAAAAATTCATTTATGAACGATGGTTGTCAAAAAAGTGTGAGAAATGTGTACTCTGTAACGTTTATGAACGCACTCCTGGGTGATTGAATAGTGTGATAATTTTTTTCACTTGACATCTGACATTTTGGTTGTTTTAACCAATAGCAATACATTATTCTAGCTAATCATTCGGTACTGATAATTCTGCTTCCTCATCGATAATACCTTGTTTACATTGAAACGTCAAAATTTTACTTTGAATTTGTCATTACTGACAACTAAAAGTGCTTCGAAATATATTGAAAAATGAACACGAACCTAGTCAGTGCCATCACCCATTAGAATATTGAACATTTAATACAAAATTCCACTCTACAATTGATGAAAAGAAGAATCCTCCCGAATACAACTCGTTCTCCAAATTTTATCACATAATTTCCAAATTTCATCACTCAAACTTGTTTATTTGAGGCAAAAACATTGAAACAAACCGAACTTACATAAAATCCCTCGTCCTTAAGGACTCATGATTATATCAACCGGTCTGTTTCCATATTTTTGCCAAATAAACAAGCTTTCGTGGAAAAGAAAAAAATAATCGATAAAATTTAAACACTCGTGGTATTACCTTTGATATGTCTGTTAACATGAAAGATACCAAAATAAGTTATCTATAAAAAGTGTGCATAGTTTTAAGTTTCATATTCCAAAACTAGTTATAGTGTAACAGGATGTTCCGTAACACAGTGATCAGTTTTTTTAATAAAAAAACCTATATTTTACTTGAAAAATGAAATCTGCTTTATTTATCCATTACAATAATATATGGTTGAAATCTGCTATATGGTTATATAGTGGTCTGTTATTAGTACCTATTTGATAAAAAACCAATTTTCCGTGCGTAACAAGTTCATTGGCCTGTATAATTGGATAGGAGTGAAATAAATCATATTCTATTGAAAGCCAAAACTTTCCAACGATTATCAAAACTTACAAACGAGCTATGTTGCAAATATTGATTGAATCAAAAACATTGTGTGTTAAAATTCAGGGACGTTGTTTTCTCAGTAATTTTGAATGTATCACTTTGTACTCCATATTATTGCCGAAGAGTGGTGCTATCACCATACATTTATTATTATCAAGCATTTTACATACCTAAAGTTTACCAGATGTCAGTTTGCAGGTGAATATTCACAAAGAACTGCACCTATGGAGATATAAGAAGCCAGGCACGAGAAAAAGTAGGTCTTAATTACATAACATCTATTACTATTACATACCTAAATTATTTACATATTCATACCAATGCTACGAATGGAAAAATTAGAATATTCAAAAACCAATACTGTAAGTATGGGAACTGCTTGATACAAAAATAAGTATAGTAATAGTAATCTTGGACAATGATATAAAGTACATTTTATACTACTGGGAAAATAATGTTCTTGAGATTTGACTTATTTATATATTTGATTTAATAAATATTTGCAAAATCATTTGTGTTTGTGAATTTTGATAATTATTCAAAATATTTGGCTTCAAAAGATTATTATTCTTCTACTCCTATCCAATTATACAGGGCGTTGAACTAGTTATGATTTTGAAGGAAAATTGGTTACATCAAATACCATGTACAGTATCCGCCAAAATAAACAGTACCGAAAATAAAAATAAAAGTTAATTTTTAATTTCTGTAATGTAAGTGTTCAAAATGTTCACCATTTCGACGCAAACAAGCTTCATATCGATTTTGTAAGTCAATAAACATATTTATAAAAAGTGGTTGATGTAACTGCCGAAAAATATTTTGTATTCTTTCCCGTAGTTCGGCAATATTCGCCGGCGGATTTTCCGAGTGAAATATTTTATCCTTCATTATGCCCCAAATGTATGCGTCAGGTGGCGTCAGATCAGGTAAATGAGGATATTCGAAGTCTGTTCCCCGAGAAGTTATTCTATTATCGAAATGCTGCGAAATGCACCATCTTGTTGGAACCATTGTGTGCGAAACTGTAGATTTCGTGCACGGCAAAAGTTATTTAGATCTCTCGCATAAGGTATAATAATTTTCTCTCTATAACGCTCTTGGTTGACAGTAAGTGGATTCTGATTATCATTACGACCTTTTCCGTATGAACGAAAATAATGCTCTACCAAAAAAACTTTTTCTTCCGTTGTTAGAACCATTTTTAAATCAAATTTAACTGCAGCGTACTATTCATATATCAACTAATGATAATTAAGTCAAATATGACAAATCTATATTACATAAACAACTTCACAGCACTCTCTGTTTCGGTATTGTTTATTTTGGCGGATACCGTATATCAAATAACAACCTAATTGTGTTGTGGTAGAGAAGTGAAGCATAATTCAGTTTTAATGTGAAGTATAGGTTGTTTCATGTGAAAAAGCATAATTTTGGCCAAGCAGCGAGTTATGGAAACATCATGTACATGTACTGCTATCTCGTGACAAGACGGAGGGAGCTTCCAGTACGCAGAGAGAGAAGGTATTCGGTCAGACTGGGATGGAATTCACCCGAACATTAAGGTCATTTTAGATTAGACAATTTCTTGTGCAATATTTAGTTCAAGTTTTAGAACATTCTAAATTAACTACACAACTCAACTTCAAATGACGATGTTTTTAACTTCACTGCTATACATGCGGTTTTGCCGCGTTGTACCGATTTTGGTCATTTGCACATCTGTGACGTAGCACCCATAAGGTTTTAAGCTAACTCTACTTAACTTTATAGTTTTTAATTTAAGCACAGTTCTGAAAAAACCTTTTCATGGAATGAAAAAAACTAAAATAATTAAAAAGGAATACACAAATACGAAACGTAAGATCACAACAAAATCAACTTTGAATAACGGGAGTACATAAAACAATGCAACAGTGTAAAAATATCGAGCTGCCCACTGAATAACGTCTACCCGCGCATGATTGGCTTTGCTGGATTCCACTTTCAAATTTGTTACGGCGCATCGTCACCTCATTTCCCGAGATACTGGTTGGAGTGTACCATTGCAGCTAATTTTAAAATACCATAGATTCATTTGCATCACCTTCTTCGGATGCGAAGGAATTTTTTTGCGCTAACAATTTTTTGTTGGCTTGTTTATCAATGTTTACCATTCCAATATGTTCCATATTTTTTGCAATATACAGATGTTTACAGTTTTTTTTGTAAGATAACATTTTTAGTGCGATCATTTTAACATTATAGGCATTTCATTTTTACGATTTTAAGTGCAAACAGGAATCGTCAAGTCATAAATGAGATTGACCGTGCAAGAATAGTGGCTTTAGTTGAAGAAGGTCATTCTCAAAGGTTCGTGGCAAACAGAGTTGGCGTTTGGCAAAGTGATGTGTCTCGTGTATGGAACATGTTATCTATGTATGGAACCGGTATCTCCAGACCAATTCTCTTCGTGATAGACCTAGAAGCGGTAGAAGGCGTGTTACGAATCAGCGGCAGAACCGCTATATCCATTTAACTATATCCGAAGAAACCCGACCATGGCAATACCAGCACTCCAAAGAGATATGAGACATGCGTTGGGAGTTCAAGTATCGATCTCGACATTACGAAGACGAATACTTGCGACAGGTTTGAAGTGTCGCCAACCAATAAGAGTGCCCAGACTACAACCTGAGCACAGAGTTCGCCGACTACAGTTGGCTTAAGAACACGCGGCCTTGCCTGAAGAATTTTGGAATTCGGTGTTTTTTTCCGACGAGACAAGGATTTGTTTGGTACAAGATAGCCATCGAATACGTGTGTGGCGGGATCCAACGAGAGCTGCTCAGCTTGGCCATGCTCGCCCCGTGCCGCCCTTCAGAGGAGTAAGTGCTATGTTTTGGGCTGGTATCATGTTAAATGATCGCACATAATTAATTCATGTGGAGGGAACGATGACTGGTGATAGGTATCTCAGAGAGATTCTACATCCTCACGTGAGACTATGGCGCGCAGCTGTTGGCAATTCCTTTGTTTTTATGGACGATAACGCCCGACCTCATCGGACCAGAGCTGTAAATGAGTATCTTGAAACTGAAGGGATCAATCGTTTGAACTGCCCTGCCATATCTCCTGACATGAATCCAATAGAACATGCTTGGGACATGCTTGCCAGGGCAGTGGCAGCATGCAAAAACCCACCCAGGAGTGTAAAAAAGTTGGTTCATGCGGCCCAAGAAGAATGGCGAAATTTTCCTCAACAGAATATCAATAATTTGGTAAACAGCATGGGCAGGCGACTTCAAGCTTGCATAAATTCTAGAGGTGGAAATACTCTTTATTAAAAGTTCTCATGCAGGTTCTCACTTAACCTTTTCTTTAGAAAGAATCAATTTGTATTTAATTTATTTAATTTCTAAGAATACTTTTCATGTTTAAAGCAAGTTTATTATTGGATAATGAAAAATGTTTGACAAATATACACGTTTTTTTTATTGAAACTAATTATTTGATTAATCTCTGATCCATTTATAATGAACACATTTTTTTTTCGGAGATTTAGGGTGATGCAAGACTTTTGAATCTATGTGTATGTATAGATATCTACAATTTATATAATTAACTCATTGTGGTATCTTTCATAATAACTCTTTCTATTATAAGTTTTCCCTCTATTCCGACCAGCAGTGTGGAGATGATATTTTTCATGATATTTAAAAAAAACACATACCTAGCTATCATATGCTCCAGAACTTCATACAAAACCCATCTTGAAGTAGATCTTCTACTCCTTTCTACGACAGCTAAGCTGGGTTGAGTATATTCACTAGCATTTGTTGGAAGTATATAAAATGCTTTAAATACCGCTCCTATTGTAATCGCTTGACGTTCAACTTCTAGTGGTAAACCCAATCCAAAAATAAACTGGAAAAGAATATGTATTTGGTTGAGCTAAACGATAAAGTAATTCAGGTGATAACATATTTTTTATAGAGACAGTGGCAGGTGTTCTGAATTAAAAAATACTTACATTGTCCCCTTATAAAATATCGAACAGTATTTATAAAAGCAATACATGCATTCCGTAAGTTTTATTTTGTATCTTACGTCCATTACAAAATCAAATATTGAGATTGACCGAATTCTGGTTAAAAATATGATAAAAAAAATAGTGAATCTCACCTGAACCCAATTAACCCCAGCATCACTCCAAATAATCGCTCGTTTTTGTCTGGACTGTACATGTTTGCTTGTATCTAATATTTGCGATTGGACAAAATTTAAAAAAAATGTTCCAACAATCACAATACTAAGTAATTTTGCACTCATATTCTCTTCTTAATACCATCTGAATCTTTTAGCTTCTTTGTTTGAATGTAACGGACAAGAGCGTTAAAAATCGTTAGAAGTTCGGTGCTAATTTTTTTAATGGGGAATGGAAATTGTGCCATAGTGAAACAGTTATTTCATCTGATTGAAAAAAAAAAACATTATTGACTCGATATATTTGTTTGTTAACAAAAATATTCCATAAAAATGTGTTTTTTGGGGGAATGAAATGAAAATAAAAATCAAACGCGAAAACCAAAGAAACAATCTTTATTGTTTTAAGTTGAATTTAAAAAATGATGAGAAACTATGAAACAATTCCACTGTAGTAGTTTCATACGAAACTATTTTCAAATTAATTCTCTGAAATTAATTTTTCAAAAAATTCTCTTGTTAAAAATTGACATCGTCCGACCTTCCTAAAGATTGTATCTTTTATGAGAAGTGTTCTGCATTGTCAGCTTTCACGCCTTCACCACATCGATTTCCAGCTCTGGATTATCAGACTGTGAAAAAACTTTTTTGTGGCTTTAATTAACATAAAGAACTTCACTATAACTCATTGAAAATATTACCTGGGAAGCTTTTAGATTCATAGCTGAAGTTTGACGTTAGTATAATATAATATTAGTGCTTATTAAAATCTTATGTAGTTATTTATGTACCAAGGCAGTAAAGTGATTCTTTATCGGACGAGTCTGAAATGAGACGAGCGAAGCGAGGCGAATAACAGGCGAGTCCGATAAAGACACTTTACTGACGTGGTGCATACAAAATCTTATCGCCAACTGCTCATAATTCAGAATATAAGAAACTGAGGTATATTTCATTGCATTTTATTATGACAAAGTAAACAGCACATATATAACAAATCTACGTATTATTTGTTATATTTAAATTGGAGGTACACCCTGAAGCATTATAAAGGTTAATACCTGAAGTCAAAGTAGTTCCAACAATGATTTGTTATAAATAAATCGCAAAAAAACTATTATGGAGCCGTAATGGGGAGAAGCGTGACACTGACAGATGATGATTTTCGAGTAATGTCAAAGTCAAAATACTTTACCTGCCCCATATGTCACTTTACCTGCCGCAAATGCGGCAGATACAGGAAGGTAAACTGTTTGTTTACTTCCGGAAATCAATCTGATAATTTATGGCTTTACTGACGGTTGGCGATAAAAAATATTACACATAATTAATGATTTTACAGAGCAACAGCAACCAGATGCTGCTTGATAATAAGAAATTAGTAGACCTAGTATAGGCTGGAATAGGTTTCAGCTACTCAGACAAATCTAATATAGGTATGTGTACAGGGTGCGGCACCGAAAGCGACATTCCTTCTTCACTGTTATCAATGAAATTTGAATAAGGAAACTATAATTTATCTGAAGCCGTGAAAGGAATGCAGTCGAAAACATTCGATATTGCCACGTTTAACTATGAAAAAGCTAGAGTGCTAAATATGTAGTAATAATAATTAGAAAAGGGACTTTTTATTATTGACAATATTAACAATGTGATTAAACGTTAATCCTTTAATGTGCTTGTTTCCTTGGATTTTTCTATTAACATTCATTTTCCAATTTATGAATCTTGGAAGATGGGTACTTTTCCAAATTTGTTATGGGCTTCTTCAAGCTCTGGCAGCGTTGTACGAAAACCATAATAACCACACCCTCCAAATTACATAATTGGTGAATTTTATCGAAAGACCTGACCAGCTGGTTTCTTATTGGCAACCGCGTGCGTATGTTCTTCACTCTCACTTCCTCAATTGACTGATATTGATTTATCCAGTAGGTATTGTCAGTGATCTTTGTATTTTCAGTTTTACTTGGTGAAATAGGTACCGTACGCCATTTGTACGTTTATGACAGATACCCCCCTGTTTTCTCGCCTCTTACCGATGCCTCGTAGCTACAGATAAACTTGCCAAACTATACAAAGTGTGACACATAGTTTGAAAGATAATTTCATAAGGAATTTGATTATGTCAGATCATAATCGGCTTCGTTAAGTTCTTGAACCAGATACATTTTTTGGGGATGGAATTTGTTTGCTTTCAAACATCACCCGACGGTATGTTGACTTACTCCAGATGATTCTGATTTATTGTACTAAGAGTTGGGTACGCAACCACTTGTCCTGAAATGGTTACCTCTACCGGTTCGTTTCTTACTGTGTTTTCAAAATGGCGTTTTTCATTAACTTCAGATCCTGTTTATCACAATTATAAAATTAGTTTCAAAACCTCATTACGATTGACGTGCTTGTTTCTACTTCCTCCTGAATAGAATTTACCATATCTGCTTTTCTTGTTAAACTGAAAAATAGACCTGGTGGTTTTGGAAACAAAAACTTCTATTTTTATTTACAAAAACATAGATGAAGGTAGACAGTTGTGCGACAATGCCGATCCAGTGTGGATGGTCACTCGACATTGTCGATCCATGTCGGGTAGAGTCGAATGTAACCCGAACCAAGTCCGTACGGATAAAAGGAAGTCGAATCGTCATGGCTAGTTTGGACATGTCGAAGCATGTTGTTCAACATGCTGTATTCCAGATTCAACTCATCAACCTCACCTTGCAGTAACAATTGCTCTGTATAATATTTTTTCTACCATTGACGAGGCTGGGTCGTACCCAAAATCTTCGAGGGCGACGAAAACGCTGTTGCTGGTCTCTAACAACTGCAATAATATTTGCAGCAGCAGCTGCCACTACAGCATATTCTGCATCACTCATAATTAAAAATGTCAATGAAGCAAAACCAATTCAAAATATTTTCAGTTTTGATAATGGCGCGGCGATGTATGTCGGCCAATACGTTCACATATACTGACGATGTGGACGAGATGAAACATAGTTGAAAGTCGAACGTGTCGAAAGAGATTTGCCGATCGACTTTGTAATAATGTGGACGCAGCTTTAGATTTTACAAAGAGAACAACAGATATATATTGAAGTATTATTACAGTTTCCTGTAATATTGTCGTATTTAATAAAGCATGTTACCAATAGATATCGCTAAATAATAATTATTCTAACGCTTTATAAATATTTTTCAAGGGCAATGACCGTTTAACTAAGGAGCAACAACTACTTCCCGGGCTATAGGCACCGACGGATATTGAATTACACCGGGTTGGTATATCTACAAGACATTATTGTCTTATAATCAGGTATATTAAAAACTGTTATGTCGCTGACGTTCTGTTTCCGTAAATACAATACATGACCCCATCCGAAAATAAAAAGTATTCGTCAAAATTATGATTTGTGCTACAGATGTTGTTGTGGATAACAATACAGTCAAAACTAACCTTGACCCCATCCAAAAATGAAAAGTATTTTGTCAAAATTATGATTTATGCTACAGATGTTGTTGTGGATAATTTTGAAATTATTATGTATGTCATATTCTTTCTTCCGATTTACTAGTTCATAATTATATATATATATATTGATTACAGTGGAGTGCCTAATATATGGATATACATTGAATAAAATAGTTATATATAAAATGTTCACAATCTAATATTAAGACCTAATATACTTAACAGTAGATTCAATTATTATTATATAATATCTATTATTATTTTTTATTAAAATGTTCACAGAAGAAATTGATTTAAGCACAATATAAAACAGGATCGACGTAGAACGGGTTTTGATACCTTCCACGTCTTTCTTTGGTTCTGGTTGCTTTTGTGTAAAAATGTTACTCTCGAGTTAATAATCAGATATTCAGCGTCCATCACCATTGGAATCTCCATACCTTGAAGGTATATTGGTCTCAATTCCACTAGGTCTCTTATTTTTGTATAAGGCGCCATGTCTGATTTGGTGGCACTTATAATCAAGCCTACCTCTTCCGTCCTTTTTGGTACTATGTTTAGAGACTGCCTCTGACTGTAGTATTGAATTTGCTTTGTGATATGATGACCAGATTTTCCGCATATCCTAAAACTGTATGTTCTATATTAGAGGAGACAGAAGACAGGGCTTCTCCTTGAGGACATCTCCATTGAAACCGGGCTGATAATGTTTCACCCATCAAGGATGAAAAGATCTCCAGGTCTCTTTTAGCATGCAGTCTATCCATCTGCAGCTTGTTTTGTCAATTTGTTTTTAGGGATTGCCCTCGTGATTACCTCGTGAGAGTTGTTGTCAAAGGAGCCCTCTATATCAAGAAAGGCTGCTAATAATAATAATAATAATTCTGGTGGATGCTGGTACCCAATAATAACAATGTTCTTGACAAGTACAACGAGAAAATTGCAAAATACACCGATCTTGCTATTGAGGTGGGACAGGTGTGGCATGTGGCATGCAAATAGGGGTGGTGCCGATCATTGCTTCATCTACGGGACTAATTCCCATATTTCTAAAACACAGCCTCACCAAACTAGGTCTTCACAAAAATACATACATAGATCTGCAGGAGGCTGTCCTTTTAAACACCTGTCACACTGTCCGTACATTTCTGAATATAGCCGATAAGATCCCGCTTCATATGGGATTTTTAATATAGGAGCGTAATATTCCATAGAATTTGAAGCACTCGTGGTATTACCTTCGCCGATTATATAACTCATGGTCTAATGAACCAATACAAACAAACACCACTCAAGCTGCGCTCTCGTGATGTTTCGCCAAATACGTCTCGTGACTCAGTGAATAATCGATTAATCGAATATTGTCCATGCTATTGTGATATTATAACTGATAATTTTTTCCCGCTGTTTGATTGGATCTTCGTTTAAATGAATGCGTAAGCCATTGGGTACCGGACATTTGTCAATGTCATTTTTATTTGACGTTAAAAATTTGCTGTCAGTTGACCTGTTTATTGAGGATATTTAAATAATATTTGCTTAACTTTTTGCCAAATAGTTTAAAAAATAATGACGCCGAATTACATTCGTGGTGATGATTTTTTTTTAAATAATTTTTTCGAGCTCACGAAGACAAGGGATAATTTTTAGGCAGAACGAGAGGAGTCGACCTAAAAATGCAGTCGACTAAAAAGTTCAGCCAGTGGAAAATATACTATTAGCCATTGTTGAAAGCGAGGATGGTTGAATGTTCCATTTGAAATCTAAAGTGGTTTCATTCAGTCAACGCTTTTTTACTCACTACAGTTTTAAAGATGGGAATCTAGAATCTGTTTTGATAAAGCTTCAAAATATTTTGTCAATAATCTCTAAGGTCAAGCTAACATTATAATAGTATATTACGTAGCGTGTGTGGTAAGAAGCATTTTACGCACTAATGGAAAAGTTACGCACGATGCCGCGTAGAGGCGAGTGCGTAGTTCCGTGAGTGCGTAAAATTCTTTACAACACGAGTTATGTACTATACTTTACCTACGACCTATTTGTACTCGTATTTTTTATAAGAAGCATAAGAAATAACAGTTACATAATTAGAGGTGCTTGGTAAACTCCATATCTATTACTTTATTACCAATGAAAGAATCATTATTAATATATTGTTGATAATCAAAAGTCCATTTTTCAATTATAAACAATACATATACTTAGCCCTTTGTGCTTTTCATAGTTAAACATGGCCGTATTGAATGTTTTCAAATAGTAAATTTTGAATAAAATTGTGACGTCTATTGACAGTTGCTAAGATGTTGCTAGGGAAGCCGTGCGATTTAATTTACAGCTGTGCGTTTTTTTTACAGTGCGTAATAGACGTCATTTCATTGATACCGACTGTGTGTTATTGACTGATTACAGGGGGGTCGTAGGTAAAATGCTTTACAACACTAGTTACGTACTATACTTTACCTACGACCTACTTGTACTTGTATTTATAATCTTATTATTAATAATACTTGAACAACATCAACAATAAAAGATATTTTTAATAATTTTATTGTATAACATTCAATTCCATAATATTACCCAAGTAACACATTTCATTTGCCAAGCAAATAATGCTAGATCGAAGCAAATAATCCAGAAAAAATGCTAAAGTTTGGCATATTCTTAGCATTATTTTATAGAATTATTTCAGCATTCCTTCAAAGACGTCCAATCTCTTTCGAAACCTAATATTGCAGCCAAGTAGCAATGATTGCTAATAAGTCATTAAAAGTAGCCAAAGAATAGAAATGTTGGCTTTAAAAAATGCCAAAAAATGAATGGCGAAATTGGAATTTTATATGGTCATAAAATGCCATTAAGTGCTTCAATGAGTGCCATTTAAAAGCAATGATACGAAGTTTGGTATTGGAATTAATTTGGATTTTAAATGGAAATGAATTCCAAAAAATTTCCTACTGTATTGCTAACCTCAATGCGATTGTAAATCTTAATTCCAGTTAAAAGGTTTCATAATATTTCATCAGAAATCATTATAGATCATGGAGAAAAAGATTGGATTAGAAATAAATGGAAAATCACAAAACTACGAAAATTTGGACGAGCAGGTGCGTATTACAGGCGTGTACATAAAAGTAGTAGCGCAGCTAAAAGTTACAACGAAATAACGATAGACACAGATCACCTTCCTGGTTCTGGACCACGTCTCTTTATTGGCATTGTCGTGGGACTCTTTCTTTACAGGCTAATACCACTACGTCTTGGTGGAAAATTTGTTGTTGCTGTTGTTCCTATCCCATGCCTCAGGAACAACACACAAAATTTTATCTCCACTTTCTAAGGTCTCAATAAATTTAAAGGTGTTCATTTTTTATTGGGAAATGATTATAAAATATGACCTATAAAACAATCTATTACTCAAAACATAACATCACAATAATATTCCTTTTCTTCAACTTTATAATCTTGAAAGCTTTCACAAAGCAATACGAACAGCTATCTAGCTTTTAATTCCATAAAGTTTCGTATTGGCATAGAAAAATGCTTATTAAATACAATAAAGACATGGCCGAACCGTTTGCTCACGATAATGAGCAATGTTGCCATAGTTTTTATATCTATATATTGATAGGTATATGATACGTATATGATACTATTTTTATAGTATAAGCATGGAATATGCAAATAATCTGGTTCAGGATATTATTTGATTTTTAACTGGGATACAAATTTCAGAAAATCTGGGAAAGTAAATCAATATCCATCAAATATAATATTATCAATCAATCCCACTAAAAATACTATAGAAAACTTCAATTTCAATTCGATGTATATAATTCACTGATAAAAATTGAATATGGCAACACCGTAATTTATGATAAAATAATTTAATTTATAAAGTATATTTTGCTCACAGTTATCACTGGCCCCTCTGTTTTCAGGAAGTATTTCATTCACATTTTACAGAAAAGTAAGGTTTGCAGAGATTTCTAATGGTTCACAATGATATTTTCCAGTTTCAAAAACCATAATAATTGTCATAATTTATTGAAGGAAAGATCTCTGCCATAACAGTTGACGATGTTTGTTTTTGTGATCACCTACATAACTGTTGGCATAAATTTCCAATATAAATCTAATATTTATCCAAAACAAAACTTCATTACATTTTCAGGAGAGATGTTCAACTGCGCATGATCATTCAAAGCATTGAAAGCCATTTCTGGACTAAACGACTGCTTCTTTATGTCGCTTTGAGAGCCAATGTTGGCAATCAAATCTAATAAAATGTTCTTTTGGTGCCAATGTATGGCTATTCAGGCCTACAGGTTGAATTGCTAATAAGCTATCAAATCTACTTTAAGGCCAAACCGCGCGCTCCCTTTAGGCAGCGATTACGTAATGAATGCTACATGTAGAAGCTTTAGTGGACGGTTTCAATTGCCTATTAGCTTCAAGAGTGACACAAAAGTCGATTTTAAATCTACTTCGATGCTTGTTGTGTTACTTGGGTAGTTATTATACCTAATAATTGTTTATAGTATAGTACAGTTATTGAACACAAATGGTAAATTGCTTCTTTTGCTTGTTAAAGCATAAGAAACAACATTTACATTATTAGAAGCGCTTGGTAAAATTTAATTTTCATCTCTACCTGTTATATAGCGGATGCTCAGTCACGTAGCTATAGCTTTTTCATGGGGGGGGGGGTTTGGTTTTTTTCATCTGATAGGTTCAGAAGGAGAAAGCTTTATTGAAGGCACCGCCAAAGGCAGAAAAATCGAGTGCCACGCATTTTCAAGTATTAGAAATAATGTTAAGTTTTTTTTTAATTCTTTTATTTGACTTGGCTACATCTAAAAGTATTTTTAAACATCGTTTTTCGTTTCGCTCCCTTCTGCTGAAAGGGTTATAACCATGTATATTGTTATGGTTTTTGTAAGTATGTTTTTTTTTTATAAATTTAATATGTATAAATTTTGTTTATTATAGTGTTTAATACTTACCTTTTTTTTATATTTATATTTATTATTATTTAAAATTTTATTTATATTTTAGTTGGGCGCCATTAATAATTATCTCAGCTATTTTATGAGACTCTTAATTTTTATTTTATTATATTATTATTTGTATATTTTTTTCATACTCTCAGGGAATATTTTATTGTGAGGTCAAATTAAAATTTATGAAGACCGACTCTGTTCTTTGGCCTTCGTGTTGAAAGTTGGCACTGAAGTATATTACTGCAATTGAACCATAGACATTAAAACAAAACAGCCACCTGTACTATTGGATAAGCGTTTTATCTTTTATTGAACTATTATTATTATTAGGTTTTTATATAATAAAATATTCAAATTATACAATTATACAGTTACTCCAATTCTTAATTATCTAAATTTTCATTCATTCATCCAGGCACACTATTTAACTAAACTCACAGAACTAAATTCAGTAACGTGGATATATGACCTTAATTATAGACTATTTGTCTAATAAAAAAAAAAGAAGATGAAACTTAATAGAAACGTTAATCTAACAAATTGATTTTATCAAATGTTCTGTAAGTATTTTTATCTGATTATATCTAAGCAAACAATTTAATTCTAATAAGCAAACAATTTATACTACATAAAAAAAACTTTAAATTAATATGAACAGTAGGTAGGTACCTGAATGTTTGTTAGTTTAAACCTTTATTCTCTCTTCAAATTCGAAGGTTTCAATGGGTTGGAAAATGTGGGAAAGGCCTGCAGAATATACAGACTGTCAGCTGAGGATCAAATCCGGTATTTTCTTTCTTCAAAAACTGTGGATTTTATACAGTCTGTTCGTTGTGGAAAATTCCTTAGTTATATCGACAAAACTATGCCAGATATATCAGTTCGTCTTGATTAAAATTATAAATTCAGAGGTAGATGTACGCTTACCGGCACTTTGTAAGTATTCTTACTTATTTCACTTTTATTAATTGTAGGTATCACTGACTCCTTATAATTATTATGTTTATATAAATAATATATTATTAATCTTTTGAATATTATATATAGTTTTATTAAGATTTTTACTTTTAATTTCAACTCAAATTTTTCTACCTCTTTCTCCCGCGGAGAAATTTATACAAGCCGTTGATTTTTTCATTTGTTTCCTAAACAAACTTTCTTTTGTTTTATTTCAAGCAATGAAATTCATTTTAAAAGTTTGTTACTAAATTGATATTTCCAATCTTTAAAAATATTGTAAGTTTATTCAAATGAAATTATGTTTTAGTTTCTATATGGTGTTTGTTTCATTTTTATGTTATTGTTTTTATCATTGCAGTGGTCAAAAATTTGTATTTATATCTTTTATAACCTTAAAATTTAGGTTGGTATTTTACACGATTTGCTTGAAGTTGGTACTCCTGTTTTTATCTGTCAATTTATAGCTTAAATTCTTCGATTATACAGGGTTTATTAAAATTGATAAATAATTTAGAATATAGTGTTTGCCAAAACTTATTATAAAGAATGTTATTTATTTTTATTAATATTATCAGTTTTGCATGTTTTAATTTGACTTATTTATTAGTTTATTTCTATTATTTATTTTATTGTGATGAATTCATTTAACTAAGTAACCAAATAACAGAGTTGGTCATATTGCCTTATGATTATTTTTAAATGATTTATTTTGGGTATGTTCATACCATAACAATATATACATATTTTTAAAGGAGCCGTCTCTTCGCCGGCACCACCTCAGCCTCTTGGGCGTATTGTGGATTCTCCTAATGTTCTGACTACAGCCTATTCAGCCAATCCGTTCCCTGTATTAGCTCATACAGGTTCTTTACTGGTTGGTTGTAGTCTTCTGGAGTCATTTGGGGTCTTCCATATAGTTTTTGTCTCCTGTGGTCCAGCGTCTCACAGTTGCATAATATGCGCAGAGCTGTTTCGGTGTCCTTTTTGCATCTCCTGTATGTGAGGTCTCCGTTATACAGTCCTATTTTGTCCAGGTGCTCCTTTGTGGAAAAGTGTTCCGTAAGGAGCCCCGTTATAGTGCGTAGTTTGTTCCTGCTCAAAGAGCAGTTCTTTTGCTACTTTTTCTGATGGTTCTTTCATAAATTTCTTCCCATGTGTTTGCCTGGGTGTATTCTTCCAGTGTTTTTTGTGTTGTTCTTTTACCCACCCTTTTAACCATGACCTAGTGGAGCATCTGGGGATGCCCACAGATGGTTCGGGTCCGTTCATCAGTGTTGACGATCCTGCTCTTGCAAGTTCGTTAGCTTTTTCATTGCCAGCGATTCCTTTGTGACCTGGTACCCACTCCAGTGTTACACTGTTCCGAGTCGCTAATCTTCTAAGTTCTTCCGGTCAGGTGAAATCAACTGAATTCCTGAAATTGTTTCTTCGTGGGGCTTAAAACGAGCTTCAATTTCGTTGACTACATGTAGGATAAATGGGTAAAATATGTTCCGCCGATAGTAAACTTCAGCTGTGTCCCCTGGTACATTACTGCGGTTGATTTGTCTTCCAGTTACTCTTGGAACACTTATATCAACTGAACTTAACTTTTTTCACACTTGGCAGGCGCAACTACTATAAGTACTTAGAAATTCAGTTTCTTAAAGCTTCAGATCCAATATTGATGAAAAATATATTATTTGTATTTCGTAATTCGTATTAAATGTAATTCAAATATTGCGGCAGTATGCTAATAAAAAATTATTGTATTTTCTTTGGGGGGGGGGGGGGTTTGAACCCCCAAAACCCCCCCTTATATACGTCCCTGCGGATGCTATTTTAAATGAATGGGCTTGTTCAAGAAACATTTTTTTAGTTAATAATAGAAACTAAAGCTCATTTTTAACAGATTCCCAAAATTTTTGATTTTTCCGCGAACATTTAAACCCTCAAATTAATTAAAGAAATTGGAGTGAACGAAAACAAGGCGTGGTTACCTGTGACGTCACACTGCATATGCTATACCTAACGTTTGAAACGCCGTTAGTCGAGAGCTGTGTATGTATTGTGTATATTGTATCGTTTCGTGTAAGAAAAAAAAAAACGCTGGACTGTTGATTAAAACAGTGAGCAGTGGAACAGTTCAATTTAAAACCTTGAGTAGTACCGAGATTGTTTGACTGTCTAAAAAATAGAGTTACAATGCATAGTTCAAAGCCACGGTCACAGTTTTTACAAGTTAAGCTCAGAAAATAGAGCCTCTGATGATGATAAAGTAGAGGAAGAAAATCAAATGGATATCACACGAATGGAACCTATATCTCGGGAAATAGGGGTTTAGGCTTGCATTAAGGCTTATGTACGTTCCAAAGCGATTCAATGCGGGGGCGAGGGGTTTTATATATGGAAAATGGCTAAAAATAGAAAATGCACTAGAAATGAGATCGTTCCAAAGAAATCATGAATGGAAAAAGACGGAAAACCTATGAACGAAGAGTTTTCACTAGCGGCCCTTCTTCTACATTTAGCTCGTCAGAATTAAGTATGTCAGATCCGAATAGCTCATTTTAGGTCAGACGCAATAGAATATTTTATTAGATAGAAAAAAAATCCAAAGCTTTATTTGGGAGTTCCGAGTCATTCATTATTTGTTCTGAGCCTGTTAACTAAAAAAATGTGAGCTGGACAAGCTTGATATCTTTTCAACATTAAAAAAGATCAAATTGAATTTACCTTATAGGATATTAGGAGACGATTTTGGTGTAGCACTCTCCAGAGTATGTAGCATTATACAAAAAACTATCTTCAATAGCAAAAATCAGTAACACTTTTAAAATTTAAAGATATTGCAGCTGTAACCAACTTTCTTATGTGAAACGCAGCGGTGTACAAAGCACAATAAGCAATGTGACGTCACAGTCGGTTCTGTCGCTTTTTGAGGGAGCTCCATTTTCAACCTCTAATATCTAAGTATTGGGGAAAGTTCAAGAGCTGAAAATTTCACTAGTTATTTTGTTGATTCAGTTTTACAAAATAAGGTACGAAAAACCGAGAAAATATTTCATTGATAACAAGCCCAGATTATTTAGGGAATTATCCACATAGACCTTAGTTCGGTCGATGACTGCCATCCGCCGTGTCTTTTTAAATCTAATAGATCGCCACCCACGTCAACAAGAATAGTCGCAGATGAACGCCGAAAACAGTGTCCTGTATAAGATGCTGGGTTTGGTAGTCCCAAGTATAAAGCGATTTGTTTTGGTACGTTCCCTATTTTATTAATACCAACACACTACCTGGTACATTTTCCGTTTATATAGTTTAGAAAAGAAGGTAATTCTGTAGCCTTATTTACGGCAGAGCTTCTATTGACAGTTCTGTTGCTAAGATGTTGCTAGGGAAGCCGTGCGATTTACTTTACAGCTGTGCGTTTTTTTTACCGTGCGTAATAGACATCATTACATTGATTACCGACTGTCTGTTATTGACTGATTACAGGGGGGTTGTAGGTAAAAATAGTAAATGAAATTATATATATAATAAAAAATAAGCAGTGGTGTACCTCAGGGTTCAGTCTTAGGTCCAATACTTTTTTTGGTATTTATTAATGATGTCACTGACTCACGAATTGATGGTAAATTCACTTTATTTGCGGATGATACCAGTGTAAGCTGGAGTAGTTCAGATATACGAGCTTTACATTGTACCATAAGAAAAGACCTCTGGTCTGACGCGAACGGCCTCTGTTTTAACACTGAGAAAGCTTTTGTTCTTCTCTTCAAAGGAGTCATACAACCTCTCAAACTCATCAATGACTTTATCCGATCTTCTAATTCGATCAAGTTTCTTGGTATCCATATTGAGGGTGCCCTTTGATGGTCTGTACATGTAGACACCTTGGCAAAAAATTATCCTCTGCTTTTTTGCCATTAAATCTGTGTCTAAGCATCTTGATTCTTGTACTTCCTTAAAAACTTATTTCTAATTGTTCGAATCTAATCTTCGCTATGGTTTACCTTCCTGGGGGTCTTGTAGTTTGCAACTCTTCGAATCTATTTTCAAATTACAAAAAAGAGCTATTCGTTACATTCATGGTTTGAGTAGTAGAACGCATTGCGAATTCTATTTTAAAAAATACAAAATTTCAACTCTGTCCGCTATTTTTATTTTAGAATCCGTATGTTGGTGTAACCTATTATTTATTTAAAATAATAAGGCAAGATATATTGCAACGGCGACTCAATGTGGAGAGCACCTCAGGTGTGAATTCGGAGACCAAACTAATATCAGTTCAGGGAGTAGTCTTACCGGTTCGCGGGTAATCCTACTTTATTTAAGTTATTGAAGTTGATGAGATAATAGATGAATTCAAGAAACCAAATGAATTTAATAAGTTAATAAATCCAGTTAAGGAATGTAATTAAAGTTAATCAATAAAGGTAAGTGATCCTTACCAACGGAGATTATGCGTCGCACATTAAATGTAAAAATTTGCCTTTCAGCGGTGATCGATGATACAGGTTCTCGACGAGAATCACATGATGGTAAGAAAAAGGGACTGGCTACTCGCCGTCTAGTAGATATTTGAATATTCCAATGGAGTTTGGATAGTGGTCAAATATAACGTTACATTTGGTTTGCAAACCCTTTCACAATTCAACTTAGAGACCTATTCATAGTTACCTTACTAGAAGAAAAAATTTCGATATTCACTTAGCTATACCCACCTCTGACCTGGTAAAAAACTCCATCATATTCAATGCCAAAAAAATTATTCAATCAATTTCCAATAGAAATAAAAGTGGCAAATACATTTAAAAAGTTCCGGAGACTGACAAAGGCATTTCTGCTTGAAAGACCTTATTATTATGTGGAAGAATTCTACAATCTACCATAGACGTTTGAGTACATTGGCATAATTCAATATTTAGTATAAAGTACAATATTAATATTGTTTCATAATTATAAGCCTAATTTTTATTTTTTTATTTATTTATTATTAAGATTTTATGGTTAATAAGCCAGTATGTTTGTTTTGTTTTTGTTGTTTATATTTTTTATATACTCTTATTTTCGCTTTGTCTATAAAATTGTAAGATTTTTTTATGACAATAAAGCTTATCTCTCTCTAAGAAAAGTAATTTTGTACTCCTTATATATATTGTTTTCGAGCAAAAATAATTCACTTGGAAGAGCCCTATTTAACACTTGAATAAGATTTATCTACTTTTAAATTTTACTGGAAAAATTCAACAAGTTTGTAATGGATTATTTCTTACTAAAAATATCGCATGCAGTTTAACTTCAATTTAGATAAGACTCATAAAACTTTCAAACTCAACTTTAAACGTTTTTGATAAGAAGCAGAGCCAGTTAGATAGTGATGCTATTCACAACTTTATAGCAATTATTGAAGGTGGTGTTTATCGAAATTTGTGTGTGTTGAGACACCAACGTGAGTGTTTATTAAAATAAAACGAGTGGACTGTATAAAAACTTTCATCGACTTAAAACAATTTATTTTACTGTTACAACTATGTTGTGTGTCGTTACAACCACATGTTATTCCTACCCGTCTTTCTACACAAGTGCACTTCATCCCCTTTTCGGATGGTGGTCTGTATTTTTAAACTACTCTGTTGCCAAATGTCTTTTAATAATTGAATTGACGAATGTGCCCTAACATATACCCCCCCTTGAAAGACTCTAGTCCTTTCAACAAACATCTACTTATATCTGGCTACGAAATTAACTATTCATTTCAACAAAATCTTGTTGATACATAACAAAATGTTATGAACATAAAAAAAATTTACCAAATAATTAATTAAAATACGGCTTCGACAAATGCTCGTATGATAATGTTATTCAAGTGGTAAGGTACATGAGCTTCTAACTGACCTTCAAACTTCACCACTTCGCACTTTGACATCAACCACTCGGCACACACCATCGTCATCACGATGAAGTCTAATAACTCTGCCTAGATACCAATCATGGTATGTCACTCTTTATCAAAACTAGTGAGCCGATCATTATTGATTCTTCTGACCTCTATTTCCATTTAATACGTGTCTGAAACTCACCCAAGTACTCCTTCTGCCATCTCTTCCAATAGTGTTGAGTAGCAGCTTGTAGTTTTTGCCATTTTGATAAACGGTTCTCGGACAAGTCAGTGATATCTCGCTCAGGTAGTGCAGTTATCTTCCTCCCGATTAAGAAGTGTGCGGGAGTCGGAGCTGTTAAGTTCTTTGGGTCGGAAGACAATGGACAAAGTGGGCGGGATTGTAGGATACTCTCAATTTGAACCAATATTGTGTAGAAGTCTACAAAAGTATATCAAGCGTTCCCAATCACCCGTTTCAAAAAATGCTTGCAACTTTTGATCCCTGTCTCCCAAATATCTCCAAAATTCGGAGCTCGAGCTGGGATGAAAAGTTATTCTATCCCTCACTAACTCTCTGTTCACCTTAACCCAATTGAGCCCATCATTATCTGAATAAACATTTTTTGGTTTTCCACGTCTGTTCACAAATCTCTTAAACGCCGCTAGAAATGCGTCTGACAGAGGTTTTTTTTGTGTGTTTGGGAGACGTTATTCCACCCATCCAGTTATCCCCGTTCCTTCGAGTAGACGATATAGGTCCATTGGATGTGTGACATATACTTCGGGTGGTACATTGGCTTCTCCAAAGATTGTTTGTCTCCTCGAGTCCAGTGCCTCACAGTCAGATAAGATATGGGTTACGGTCAGAGAGGTTGCGTCAGAGGTTGGTTCTGACACAAGTTCAATGTGGACTGCATTCGTGCACATGCAACCAAATAAGCACACGTACACTTTTTAATGATCCTTTCCCACGTGCTTTTTTATCCTTTAAATTGAATGGACCCCCAAAATATGTGCCCACATTAACGAATGAATAGTTGTTTGTCACTCCTACATTAGTTAAATATAAATATTTTGACGTAATAGGTTTGGCATTCAAATATGTTATAAAAGCTCTTATCTTTTTACACACATTACGCCCTGAAACCGGCCAAAACCTCTCGCGTATAAAACAAAGGTAATTTGAAACTACGCAGTGCATTAATCGTTCGTGTTTGTATTTTGAAATTGAATCAGTTAAAATATGATCCTTCGGAAGAATTATCGGGTGTTTATTTGCGTGGGAAAGTTGTGATTTCTTCATTCCTCCACCTACCCTTATCAAGCTATTTTCAAAAAATGGGCTTGAAGATTTTACTCCTTTTCTTAATTACACTTTCATTCATTAAAGCCTTATGGAAACCATCCACTTGTGCCTGTGCTACTAACGATATAATCCTTGATCTCATTTACACTAAGAGCAGTTGACTTATTCCTTTTATTCCATTTGGATTTAATACTCACAACATAACTCAAAACGTTTACCATTTTCATAAATGAAGAATATCTGCTTATGATTTCACTTAAAATACTATTACCCTTATGACTATTTACATTGGTGCTAACAGTTGCACAGTACTTCATTTCGAGATCAATATAATCCTCTATCAAGTTCCATTCTGTTTTATCCTTCAACAACCACTCAGGACCATGAAACCATAAGTTGTTTTCGAACAGGTCTCTTGGAGTAACTCCTCTGGATAGCGCATCCGCTTGGTTTTCCTTAGACTGTACATGATGCCAACTATTTATTGGAGTGAGTGATTGGATTTCACTAACTCGGTTACCTACGAACGTTGACCATTTATTCGATTCACCTCTGACCCAAGCTAAAGTAATTTTCGAATCGCACAAAATGATTCATTAAATTGAACCTCTGACTCCACCGTCCTTGACGTCAAGTTACTAAGCACCACCACTGCACCTGATAACTCCAATCTAGGGAGACTTATTTTGTTCAGTGGAGTTTCTCGGGCTTCGCGCACACAAGGTTACAGGCTACATTTGTATCACTTAACATTTAAACACGCATCATAACCTTCATTTGGAGTATCGCAAAACCCGTGTACTTCTATTTTACAATAACTGCTTAGCATCGCATGTCTTGGTATTTTATAATCATTAACATAATAATATGTCAACTGCTTTAAAAGGTCTGACCACTTGTTTGCTAAATATTTGGGTACTTCTTTGCCCCATGGACATTGTAAGGCCCACAACTCTTGAATAATCAATTTCGCAATAAAAGCCACAGGGCCTAATAAACCCAAAGGGTTATAGATTTGACAAATCACAGACAAAATTCCTCTTTTGGTGTAAGCACAGATTACAAATAGAACAGATACGAAAGCTTGACAATGCCTGCAAACAAGTTCAAATGCAAGCCACAAATGTAATTTATCAATTCAATCTCTCTCTTCATTTTCTTCATCACTTACTTGTTTAGTAGCAGACGTCAGTTGTGGGAAACTTCCAGGCTGTCATTTATCCTCGTTACCAATTTCCCCTAATATACAGTTGTCAGATAAAAATTTTAATGTTCCTTCAAGAGTCGATCTCCTTATCGGAGCAAGTCTTTTCTATGAGCTTTTTTGCATGGGCTAGAAAAGGTTAGGACCGCACCTGCCCATTCTCCAAAAAACCAAATTTGGCTGGGTTATTCCGGGACCTTTGTCAAATGAGTCCACTCACGTGGTTTCTTGCAATTTTGCCACGTCCTCTCAAGGTGACGAGCTCTTAAGGTTCTGGGAGATGAAGGAATTGCTGAATTCTTGAATTTCATCCGAAGAGAAGGAAGAATGTGTAAACCATTTTAAAAATACGAGTACGAGAAATGTAGATGGCAGGTTTGTAGTTTCAATTCCCGTAAAGGGCAATAGCCTAAAAAATATTTTATGCCGTTGAATGCAAGCTGCAACGAAAACCAACAATGAAAGAGAGATATTATTATATTTCATTTCTGAATGAATATGTTTCGATGAACCATAATATGTCACAGGTCGACGATCCTGAAAACACGACACCACGAAGCTTCGCGTGGTGTTCGACGGATCCTTACGTACCACTTCTGGTATTTCTCTGAACGACATCCAAATGGTTGGACCAGTCGCTCAAAACCATTTTTTGTCAATTCTTCTGTGATTTGAAGAGCATCTTCATGTAGTCTGCCGACATCGGAAAGATGTATCACAAGTTCTAATTTCCCCCTCTCAAAGGAATTTGCAGCAAAGCTGCTTGGTCGAGCTGTCTCATGAAGTGCTATGGCCCACCCACAAGCTTCTAAGGTCATTTCAAATGATTTTTATGTTGATGATTTGATCACCGGGTCAGTCTCTATACCCGAACTTATTTTATTGTGTCAGCAAATCATTGAAATATTGTCCAAAGGTTGTTTTCCTCTTCGTGAGTGGGTATCCAACGAGCCGTTAGTTCTGGACAGCATTCAGGAATCCATTAGTTCTTCAAATATCGGTCTGACTCCAGGGTAGTCCTCAGTTTGCGTAAGCTCTCTCCCCATTTATCAAACACCTTTGTTGCAAACAGAATATCGGAAATTCAGGAGTCAACGCAAAACTTCTTGCTGCAATCATGTAAGATTGGCGAATAGTCCTGCTGACCTTGTATCCCGAAGAATTATTCTAAAAAAATTGGTGCCATGGCCCTTGTTTTTTGGAACAGAAGGTCGATGAATGACCTTCTCAGCTTCTCAGCAATAATAGTGATAACACTCCTGACATTAAGCAAGCTAAGCCTACAACTCTCGTGGCATCGGGTTCAAATTTCAATTTGGAAAATTTTCGCAATTCTTCCGCTTGAAACGCACTGTAGCGTTTTGTTTCCGTTTCATGAACAATTCACTAGCCCGTGTTAAAAATACAGAGAAAATAGTTGGTCCAATTTCTGCAGTTGAATCAGAACGATCCGTTCTTTGTCCCGTCAAGCTTTCTCAATAGTACAGGGAATGAAGCATTTCACCTGGAAATTTTTTCGTCCAGCATAGATTGACTTGAAATTTTAACAGAAGGTAGGTGATAGCCCAAGGATCAAAATCTATATCAAACCGAAGGGCGCTAAAGCCTTGGGAGTGGTTGCCACCCCATCTCGGGGGTGAAAATTACATTTTAACCACAGGAGGAATAGGGTATTTTCCTATGAGCGGAAAAAATTGAAAAAGAGTCAGAGCAGGTACTTTGTGGTACTATTATGCCAGAAATCAATATTTCACACAAATAAATTAAACCAGTGATTTTTTATTAACTTAGGAAAAATGGTAATTTTCAAATATTTACTCAGCGCGGGAAAATATGTGAGTTTATTGTGACGTAAGAGGTCTCGCTGCTTGCTTGTTTCTTATAGGCCAGCTCAGGTGGGCGGCCGCAGGTCGAGCCGATGGTTCCGATTCGGCTGGTCAGTGATCTTGTCGCTCGGGATGCGGTAGGCGGAGCGACAAGATCACTGACGTCATAAAAAATCAGCGCGTTTTGGCGCGCTATTTAAATATAAAATTTTTAAAGTTGGTTTTGGCAACTTTCCCGCTTAGTAAAAAATTTGAAAAAAATTTGGAGTACTTAACTGAGGCCAGACAATCTTCTAATGGTGTTTAAAAAAAATTGTCAAATACCCTATTGATTGAAAAAGTGATTCTAAGCAAAAAATGTTTCATACATTTTTTTGTAAAATCAATATTCTCTAAGTTATTCGCGATTGAAAGTAACGCTTCTTAGAGGAAAAATCGACGTTTTTGATATGTTTTTCGCGGATAACTCGAAAATTATGCATTTTATGCTTTAGCGCCCTTCGGTTCGATATAGATTTTGAACCTTCGGCTATCACCTACCTCCTTTAAAATTTCAAGTCAATCCATGCTGGACGAAAAAATTGCGAGGTTTTACCTTTTTTTGCGCTTCGTTCCCTGTACTACAAGATGAATAAATCCCAGCGGAGCTGAGCAGTTTGTCCAGAGGTCAATCTCTTCGCTCCTGGAGCAAACTTTCGTCTCTTCACCCATTTATTGAATGAAGAAGGCATCCTCAGGGTGGTGGGCAGGCTTGAAAACTCTTCCTCTACAGCTACTCCAAAAAACACCCTATACTCCTTCCATCAAAGCATCATTTAACAAAGCTGATATTTGAACATGAACACCTGAGACTTTTTCATGCTGGACCTCAGCAGCTATTACACTCTATAAGAGAGTCATGTTGGCCTATCCTCAGGATTAAAATTGCGAGAAAGACAGTACACAAATGCATATTATGCTTGAAGGTTAGACCGACATCCAAACACCCTCTTAGGGAAATCTCCCGGCGTCGCGAGTCACGCCTCCTTAAAGGACAGACGAAACCGTGGTTTTAAAACATATAAGGCGTACGTAAGCCTTTTCATATAGCTCAGAACAAAAGCTGTGCACCTCGAGCGTGTAACTGATATGACGGGTTTTTTCGGCATTAAAAAGATTTGCTTCTAGAAGAGGCAAACCAGAACACTTGCGACAATGGAGCAAACTTTGTTGGGTCAAATAACCATTTAAAGAGGTAGGTAATTTCTTGGAATATCACAATGATGGAATCTCTACCTCTAGTTCCCCTCAAGCGATTCAATGGCATTTTATACCAGCTTACTCACTTCATTTTGGGGGTCTTGGGGGCAGGAGGGAAATCATTGGAAGACCATTCAAAATGCATTTTATCAGAGGCATTGCTTACATATGAGGATTTCCAAACAATTTTAGTACAGGTGGAAGAAATTTTGAATTCCAGGCATTTGAGTCCTGGAAGCATGAGCTACATGCTTTTCTGTTCCAGATGATATTCGCGATAATACTGCCCCTAGTGAAAACCGCTAGCGTCCGTTGTCAAAATGGGATCTTCAGAAAGGTCTGGATATTGTAAGATAGGTTCGTTAGTAAGTAAATTTTTACAAGTTTCAAAGCATTTGATAAATGCAGCAATAAGTTCAATTTTCGCTCCTTTTTTAAACAGAATGTCAAAGGTTTTGTTAGTCGCGCGAAGTCTTTTATAAATCGTTCATAATGACCCAGTAGACCTAAAAATTAATTTAAATCTCTGGTTGTTTTAGGTTGATTTGGTTTTATTCCGTTAGGTGTTACTAAATGACCAAGATAGGCAACTTCCTTTTTCAAGAATTCACGTTTGTCGATTTGAATTTTAAAATTTGTGTCTCTAAATCTTTCACATACTCTGTCTAAATTTGTAATATGTTCTTGTAGAGATGTCGAATAAACTGTTATGTCGTCTAAGTAAACTGAGCATATTTCGTTTTGTAAACAACACGTTGAAATGTCGCAGGACTATTTTTTAGTCCGACCGGCATTCGAACAGACTCATAATGCCCATTTTCGACATTCATTGCAGTTTTTTGGATATCTTCGGGATTCATCTCAATTTGATGAAATTCGCTAGCCAAGTCTAATATCGTAAAATAATTACATCTGCCTAATTTGTCTAGTACGCGTTCGCCTATAGTTTTTTCATTTAATTTTCGGTTGCCTACTAGGTACAATCCTCCATTTCCTTTTGCCAGAAGAATCGGCTTTTTTCGGTACAATCCAAATGTTTAAATGACCAGGGCGAATTGCTAGGTCGAATAATGTTCTGATCTAACATGGATTTTATTTGTTTTTGTACTGCTTCTTTATGGATGAAAGGATATCTGTATGATTTATTATATACCGGTAATTCGTCCTTAGTTTTTATTGAATGTTTAATACAGTTAGTAAAAGTACACGGGTCTTTTTCTTTGTGAAATATTCCTGAATATTTTCGACAGTCTTTGCCCACGACTATTTGATAATTTCAACATTTCACGTGTGCTTCTTCAACTATAATGACGTACATTATTCACCCGTGGATGATAGGTCTGTATAATAGGTGTGGACAATGAAAAGGTCATATGACACATAATTATTTTTTCTTTTATTTTACGGGAATCAAACCACAATAATACTTTTTATTTTTTATTTCGACGTTTTGGTAGCGTTACAGCTATCGTTTATATAATTCCCCCCTGAGCATCCACCAATATGCTTATCAAACTGGCAAATCAACAGATTAAGCGTTACACAACCTTGTTGAGAAAATCACACAATCCCTTTACAACAAGGAGATTGCGGTGGCCATATTTCTTGACATTGAAGGAGCATTTGACAATGCACTACCGACCTCCATTAGTTCAGCTTTGACTGAAAAGGGCATCAAACCAAACATTACCGGTTGGATATATGCCATGCTCACAAATAGGACAGCCACTAAATCTCTTCATGACGAGAACATCAGCTTTAAGATTTCCAGGGGCTGGCCACAAGGCGGAGTACTATCTCCCCTATCTCATCTCATTCTTGATGGATAACTTGCTTAGCGCTCTCGAAAGAGGAGGGGTAGAACTGCAAGCGTATGCAGATGACCTTGTCATCTTGGCAAGGACCAAAACAGGAAGGATAGCATATTATATCCTCCAAAAGACGTTGGACGATATCCACAATTGGTGTCAGAGGGAACAGATGTCTGTTACCCCTGGCAAAACTGTAATAGTTCCCTTCACTAGGAAAAGAAAGTTGGAGGATCTTTCCACTTTCCTACATATGAAACTTACTTGGAACGCTCACTTGTAAAAAGTTATTCATAAGGCCAGACTATTTTTGTGGACATGTCGCAGGATCTGTGGAAAAACTTGGGGCTTGGAACCCAAACAAATCTATTGGGTATATGTGATGTTCGTTAGACCAATGATCACATATAGAGCTATTGCCTGGTGGCCAGAAGCTTTTCAACGAGCGGCCCAAGCAAAGCTTTCTGGTTTACAGAGACAGGCTTGTCTGGCAATTACTGGAGCTATCAGCTCCACACCATCAGTAGCCATGGAAATCCTTCTGGACCTACCTGCTTTGCATATATTTTCGGAAAGAGATGCTAGATGGACAGCATACAGAATTGTGCATATTTCTAAGTGCACAAATCAGGCTTATATAGAACGAAGCAGAATGCTAGTGGACACTGAAAGTCACAGTATTCTGGGAATGACCTCTGACATAATGCCTCCAACAGTAAACTACGAACTGCCTTACACCGTCCTGATTCCAAATAGAGATGAATGGGTGCTCCGTAAGGATGAACTATTAAGAGCAGACAGCTGTTGGTACACAGACGGCTCAAAAACACCCTCAGGCTCTGGTGCAGGTGTATACGGGCACAGACCTAGGACAGAAATTTCAACCTCTCTAGGATCCTTTGCAACCGTATTTCAGGCGGAAATTTACGTCATTTACATAAAACAATAAAAATTTTCTCGGACAGGCAAGTGGCTTTGAAAGCACTTAAATCTCGCTGTGTAACGTCGAAACTGGTTTTAGACTGCCAAAAAAGACTCACCTCAATAGGAGAACTCAATAAAGTATTGCTGGTCTGTACTTTTCGGACCAGAACCTACAATTGGCATCGCAATAAGTTTTTACAAACAAACACTAAATACCTGGACAGCAAGAAGAGCTTTAGACTTCTGGCATAATTTACCAGGATTGGTTTATTAAAAGGCTTTTATACATCATTCGAACAAATGTTAGACTATCGCAGGCATGACATACGTTGTCCAACAGGCCTTTTAACATGCCACTATCATCTGAATCATAATATGCTAAAACTTGGACTGTCGGAAGATCCGACTTGCCGTCTTTGTTTGGAAGATGATGAAACAGCAGAGCATATAATTTGTGCCTGCCCCGCCGCAGCTCGAATCAGGTATCTGATGTTTGGCAGGGTCTCTCTCTCGCCCTCGGACCTGAAATATCATTCACCAAATAAACTAATCGGTTTTGTTAAGAAGCTGAATTTGTTTGGTGAAATCTGAATAGGTGTGAGCCACAATAGACTCTTGCGAGTCGAAGTGGAGGGCCTTATAGACCCACTCACCACAAACCTAACCTAAGTGTGTATTTTCAACATTTAATTGAATATCTTCTAAACATCACTACGAATAGTTATAAAACACGTTAAAATACATATATTGCATGCAAGTTATATTTTTCATATGAAATAAATGTTGAGAAAAAATTGAATAATTTGTTTGTAACAATTTCAGATAAGAATATGTTTTGTTCCATATTTTTTCAAGCGTCCTGGATAAAGAATTGTTGAATTTTTTAATTAAAGAGTAATCTGCTGAAATTTGAGGTCATCCATAGGTGTCAAAAAGTCACCTCATTATCAATTAAAATGAAACCAATTTGATACAATTCACATCTCCACTTAAGGAAGAAAAGAACTTGACATTTACACGGAGAAATTTGATTGAAAAAAATATAAAAAATATGTACTAACCGGGACTCGAACCCGGCATTTACAGATCGAAAACAACCTCAGGCGGTATCTTTTCTCACTGTGCTACGGGACCACATGGTTGAACTAATAGCATAAAGAGTATGTAGGTAGGTATGTTGCTGTTATACAAAATCAGTAATACATTGTAAGCAAAAATTAATAAGTTTAAATATGTAGATACTTTGGTCATTAAGTATTTTTGGTTCGATGCTCGACATTTCCTTTGAAAACTGACGTAAAAGATTTAAATTGTCATAAAACACACGAATCTCTTAAAAACTGTCAATTATTCTACAGAAAATATTGGGTCTGCCTACTTGGGTATTTGAAAATATAGATTTCTATTGGTCAATTTTTCAGTTTTATAATGAAGACCAGTGTTATAATGAGTATTATTGTGAAACTGAAAATTGGCATTTAATTAACAACTTATAGTATAGGAGTAGGAAAAACGCGTTAAAATATATTGCATACAAGTTATATTTTTTATAGGAAATAAATTTTTTAAGACAAAATTGGGTAATTTGTTTGTAACAATTTCAGATTAGGATAATAGGATAAAGCTTTTGTTCCATATTTTTTCAAGCGTCCCGGATAAAGAATTGTTGAATTTTTTAAGTGTATGGTCTTTTAAGAGAAATCTGCTGAAATTTGAGGTCAATATTTTTGTACGATTTTTAAGCTGATCCTACATGTTATACATGACCTATAAAAAAGGATTTCTTCCCTCGTCATAATGCAGGTTATTATCGCAATTCTTTATTTAACTACAAAAACGATGTCTAAGGTTTCCATATCAATGTTCATATCTAACGAAGAAACTATAAAACATAAACCATAATTTCCGAGGAAATTATTCTTCTTTGTTTTCATTCCTTCTCGTACTTCAATTTTGTGAAGAACGTAACACTGGATTGTTTGATAAGTGCGAGTATGCTGTAGTCCATTTGTAGTGCATTTAGAACAAAATCACTCGAATAGAGGAATTTTTGGAGCACAACAGATATCGAGATGCGGTTTTCTGCATTCTGGGGGAAAAATTGCATAGTCTACGTAAATGGCTCAGAAATCGTTACTCGTGGGTTTTCGGGGATGCTGAACTCGATTAGAATTACCAGGGGCCATTCAGGGGCGCCTCTGCAGGGGTATCTGGGGGGTTCATTTTGGGGGAAAAATTGCATAGTCCATGGGAAGCGCTCCAAACTCGTTACTCGGCATCCCCGAAAACCCCCGAGTAACGGATTTGGAGCGCTTCCCATGGACTATGCAATTTTTCCCCCAGAATGACCCACGGATACCCCTGCAGAGGTGTCCCTGAGCGCTCCCAGGTAATCACAATGCCAGAATTAAATTCAGTATCACCGAAAGCCCCCGAATAACGAGTTTGGAGCGATTTTTATGCCATTCCTCCCCCAATTCACCCCCGCGCACTGCCACCGAGCCACTGATTAATTCTAATGCCCGAATAACGGGCGATTTTTCCGAATTTCCAATCGTTCCCATAATGGTGCAAGTAATGATGCAATTGGAAAATGTATTTTCCGGCCCAGAAGTCGTTTTTCAAAAAAGTGCTAACCCACATTCTAACCAGTCTATTCTGGGACCTTTCTGAACACAATGCAGAAAGCCGCATCTCGATATCTGTTGTGCTCCAAAATTTCCAATATTTTTCCTAAATGCCCTGGTCTACAACCCCAATTTATGATCTAAAAGTAAATCTCAATTCAGATCACCATCGCTTCCTTTTGATTAAAAGCAGTCGTCTGCTGTATGAAATGTGTAATTTGAAATCGACATTTGTAGCAAGATAACGAAAAAGGGTGATTTTGATACAGTTACAATGTAATTAATTAGCGGCTTATTCAATCATCTGTACAAGCTATGTTGAGAACAATAAATGTCATGAAAATAGCATAAACGTAAAAAATAAAATCAAATAGTTTTGAAAGGTTTTGATCTGGTTTTAGGGTAAACAGACCGTCCTAATTGAGTAGATTGATTTTAACGTTACCACAAATTATCATTTTATCACCTCGGTGCTCTACATAAGTGGAACATTTGTTCCCACTATTTACCTAATCGTTGTAACTAGTATAAGTAGTGCTAATTCATTTTAAATAAACAAAAGTCCGCTAATTACATTGAGGATCTCATACTTGATACCTCGAATTAAAAAAGCAAGCAAGAGAATGTCGACATCTCCCAGTTATTAAGTAAACGAAACTGTAATAGATAACCGTGAAATAATTAGTGAACTTTGAATGTTTTTTCAAACGATCGGAAAAATTCAATAACATGTTCAGGTGCGCTATAATCTTTTTGTTTGTTATGGTTCTTCTTGGGGATTCAAAAGAAACTTTGGAAGAAGATATGGGGAAACGAATAAATCACTCAAATGGAGTTGAGAAGAGTTTGTCCAGAAAACGCCGCTATCTGACGTTTCCCCCAGGAAGTTCTCTACAACTTGGTCAGTACTCAACTTTTTCTCACATTTTTTTCTATTTATTCTGTGCGAGAAGCTAGTAAAACATTTTTTTTTTTAATACAATTTATTTTTTTTGTGCTTACCACCGTTAGAAACGAAATATCTTGGGTTTGTGAAGTAAATTACGAAATTGAACATAATACGGGGTGAGTCAGCAATATTTAAGTCCGTTTGAGTATGGCTTAGAGAATTCTGTATGGAAACAAAATTAATTCTCTACCACTAGATACTTATATCGGCCTGCAAATGCATAATATGTACACCGGGTGGCCAACTAATAACGGCCGTCTGCCATATCTCATGAGTGGATTATAGCACAGGTTGAGAAAATTTTTTTTGTGATTGAAGTGGTCTCCATTAAGGAGCATATTAAATACTATAGTCAGATTACTCGACAAATTCTGCATATTTTTAATAGGACAAATTCAAATCTATCTCTTCAAATAAGGGGAGGGGAAGAGTGGGAATCTTGTTACGAAAATACGCCTGTATTCGGGTTCTGCTGACCGATTTCAATAAACTTGACGTTGTGATGTTTTGATGAACAATCGAAAATTTTTAAATATGAAGCAATCTGACTAGTAACATAAATGCTAGAGGGCGCTGTTCTATTTTTTTTAATATTGTGTTTTCTTGTAACAGTTTTGAATGAAAGCATATAAATTGAAGTGGATCTAAGATAAGTTCCTATCCTGAGATATCGTAAGAAACAGGTAAATGGCGGGAATTGATCTTCCAGCGTCTAGAAGGCTGGTGAAGTAAGTGGTACTACATTTTTTCAATTATATAGGAATGTTATATTTGTTTTCAAGCGATGTGTTAGTAAATGAAAAGCATCAAATATCAATACAAACCGATATTCGGAAGCTCATTTATTTGGCCACCGAGATCTCCAGACCTAACTTGTTTAGATTTTCATTTGTGGAGGCGAGTAAAAGATCTCATTTATGCCGATAGTCCCGCAACAAAGGCTGACATGGTTGAAAGGAAGTGATAGACAAAACGAAGTATTTCAAGGGCAGAAATTGAAGCTGCTGTTTTCTCTATCCGTCAGCGATTGATTCCATATAAGATCTTTCCATTCAGGCTAAATTTAAAAATTTCTGTTAACGCGTACCAGCCTTCTAGACGTTGGAAGAACAATTCCCGCCATTTACCTGTTTCTTACGATATCTCTGGATAAAAAAGAGATATCGCCTTGTGGTTTGCAGTGTTTTATCACTAGATCTACTTCAATTAGTGTGCTTCCATTTAAAATGGTTACGGGAAAACACAATATTAAAAAAAATAAAGCAGCGCCCTCTAGCATTTATGTTAATAATTAGATCGCTTCATATTTCCAGTTTTTGATTGTTCAATAAAAGCTCTTTCGAACAACATCAAGTTTATTAAAATCGGTCAAGCAGAACCCGAATTACAGGCGTATTTTCGGAACAAGATTCCCACTCTCCCCCACCCCTTATTTGAAGAGATAGACTTAAACTTGTCATATTAAGAATATGCAGAATTCGTCGAGGAATCTGATTATAATATTTAATATGCTCCTTAATAGTGTAAATTTTGGAAAATTTGCCATTTTAAAATATCAACTGTCATATACGCCCTCTAGCGGTGGACCTACAATTCTGAAAATAATTTCCAGGCGTTTCTCGCGGCAACTTTTGTCATAAATTTTTTTTTCTCGTACCTGTGCTATAATCCACTCCTGAGCAATGGCCGACGGCCGCTCTTAGTTGGCCATTTGTACAGCAAGCTGATGTACATTGTTTTCAATATTTTGGAATAAAAATAAAAGTTAGTGTAATCAAAAACAGTTTGTTTATTTGATGAACTTGAATTTGTTGAGTATCAGAAGATAAGTGCTGTTATGGAATAAATATGGACAAGATATTTCATTGCGCATCTCTGTAATAAATTATTGTCTAGTGTGATGTCAACCTACCCAAATATATAGACGAATCGTTATAAGGAAAATGTTCCAAACTGAAGGATGGGTTCAACTTGGCTACAGTACAGCTTTTCGTTGCTAATTTAAATAGCACGATTAATAATACATACAGGGTGTATCTCTGTATCTGTAGAGTGGGGAGGGTGAGTGTGTAGGCTCACAGCACTTAGGTCACATGTGACCCATTGTACATCCTCCCGAGGAGTTGTCCTCCTAGGTCATTGTCCATCCTGTCCTTCTCAGGAAGGTGGACAGGTTACTGGGAGACATCTCCTTTATATCGGCAGGTGTAGGCCAAGACTCACCGAACACACACTCTCTTATTGACGATAACTCCGGACACTCGCATAAGACATGCCTGACAGTTTCATCTTCGTATTCACAGATCCTGCATAGAGGTGTGTCCACTAGCCCCATAGTATGGAGGTGTTTCCTTAGTTGACAGTGACCAGTCGGAAATCCTACTGTTAAACGTAGGTTTTCCCTGGTCATCGCCAAATATTTCTTCGGCGCCAGCTTTCCAGGGTCGCCCAGGGTGATCCTGGCAAGACTGCATCCTTTGATTCCATCTCATCTCTTAAGGGATTGAGCATGGGTGTAACGTTTGGCTAGTTCCGCAATTGTCGAAGTCGTTAGGCCGTAGGTGTCACTGTGTCCTAGAATTTCTAGTCCAGCGGCTTCCCTGGCTAAAGAATTAGCAGTGCGATTTCCTTTACTCCTGTCGTGCCCTTTAACCCACCTCAGGATAATATTGTTATCTTCCGAGACGTCAGCTAAATCTTGGTGGCACTCTAGTACTAGCCTCGATATAACACGTTGTCTATTCAAGGCTAATAGGGCTTGTCTACAATCAGTGCAGATTGTTATGTTTTTGCCAGAAACTCCTCTTCTGGTTATTTCTTTTGTAGCAATTGAGATACCAGCCAGTTCTGTTTGAACCACGCTGGTATTGTTTCCCATTCCCCACTTAATCTTTAGGCCTAGTGCTCTCGAGTAAACTCCACATCCTGAGCCTTCTTTCATTTTTGAACCATCTGTATATATGCGTATTGCATTTGCAGCATCTGGCTCTGTGTTCTGTTTTATTTGAATTTTGTAGGGTTTGTTAAACAAAAACCTGGGCTCAATTGCATCGTTGGCTGCCTGCAGCAAAGGTAGCGCAGTGAGCGCTTCCTGCCATAGGCTCAACCTCAATTGGCCCACTCCTACTTCGGGGTTATCACCAGCCGTGCGCAATCGTACCATGGCCATTAACGCAGACGGGGTGGCTCATTATTGTATGAAAGTGTAATAACTTACTTAGGATAAAAAATACCAAAAAATAATTCAATCAAAAGTTGTTGTGTTTGCGTCGATACGCAATTCCACAATATTTTGAGATATACTTGGCCTAAGCGAGAAGTTTTCTTCTTTAATGGGACATCCCATATTTTTGTTCATCATCGAATTCTGCGTGAAATTCTGCTTCTAGCCCTCTATTCTTCTCCCATAATCTGCGTCGTTGTTAAGTTGGAGATAAAAATATTGAGTGAAAGAGTAGAAGTTTCGTTTGGGGTTCGGGGTATTTTTTGAATTAGCATCAATTCGGCACATTTCAATTACCAAGAATTTCATTTTTTCAAATGGAGCACCCAGTATATTACTTTACCATCTTGTAAAACTTTTTTATTCCTCCAAATTATGTCTGTAGAATGCCCCTCTTAATTGATTGTTTTGGGAAAAATTGCATTTTTAGTTTATGATTTGAAAATATTTATGCTTTTAACAAGTTTCATGTGAAAACATCAATTCAGTCATTTTCCAACTTTAAGAACTAATTAAATGAATGAAGTATCTATAAAGCTCAAAATAAACAACAAATAGGAAATAACTAAAAACGTTAGATAACTATTTTATTAAATGTTCCAAATTGCCACCGTTCAATTTCATACAATAATAGATATAATATGCCATCTTCAAAAGCTCTACTAGCACGTTGTAACATATCAACATCAACAGTTCGGAGAACCTCTCTGATTCTATTCCTCGAGTCTTCTTTAGTAGGTAGTCGCGGGTGCTTTGTATACTTGTTTTTTGACGTAGCCCCATGGAAGAAATCCATTTTTGTGAGCTCTGGTGAAAGAGTAGGCCGTTAATGAGGTCCTCCTCTACCTATCTATCGTCCAGGAAATTCATTATTGAGTGTGCAGAGTGTGCAGAAATCTGGCAGGAAGAAACTGGGGTTGTAACCCAAAAATCCTAAGCTGGATGTACACTGCCATAGTGAGACCAACCATCACTTATGGAGCCATTGCGTGAAGTAGTAGAACTAGTCTATTGACGACGAGAGAAAACCTCTCCAAAATTCAAAGACTAGCCTGTATATGCATTACAAGAGCCATGGAAGTGATTCACAACCTCACCCCACTACATATGGTGGTGGAAAGCGTTGCAGAAAGAACACGATACAGACTAAGTAGAGAGGGAATTATTAAAAAAAACCATCTCGTCACTTCTTGGAAATCAGACAACCTGGGACATGCCACAAGAAGGTATGATGAAAAAGTATAACTTTCCAAAGAAATTCGTTACGGAAATGAGCAACAAGAAGGAATGGGATCCAAATACCATTACCAGACTTGGAAAAATGCTATTCAATGGTACACAGACGGCTCAAAAACAATAGAAGGAACTGGAATAGGAGTGTTCGGGCCAGGAACCAAACACTCTGAAAGCTTTGGAAAAACCACAAGTATCTTCCAAGCGGAAATCCACGCCATAAGAAAGTGCGCCCAGTTCAATATTGATAAAGGATACAGAAGACAAAGGATTATCATAATGTCGGATAGTCAAGCAGCCATAAAGCACTGAGCTCTTGTGTAATCAGTTCAAAAGTGGTGTGGGAATGCCTAGACAAACTCAATGAACTAGGCGAGAACAATATAGTCATCTTACTATGGATTCCAGGAAACACTGGAATAGAAGGAAATGAAATAGCAGATGAACTAGCAAAGAGGGGGACTGAAATACCTTTCTGGGGGCCTGAACCCTTTTGCGGAATCAGCCCCAATGTAATATTGAAAGAAATAAGTAAAGCCGAGAAAAAGAGAAGATCTGACCATTGAAAAGATCTAGTAGGGCTTATACAATCAAAGACTCTTTTGGGTGACTACAACCTGTTGAGATTAAATGAATGCATAAGTCAAAGTAAAACTGCGCTAAGAGTTTTAACAGGGATCCTAACGGGATATTGTCGCCTGAATGGGTACCTGAAAAAGCTCAAAATAGTGGAGGAAAAAGGATGCAGATTTTGTGGAATGGAAGAAGAAACCTCCATCCACATACTTTCCAACTGCACAGCACTTCAGAATCCTAGAGCACAGCACCTGGGAGATTACTGGATAGAAGAGGAACATTTACCTAAGTTAAAGCCTGCAGACATCCTAAAATTCCTCCGGAAAATAGAACTTCAAGGAACTACTAGTTTCTGAGACTCTCCTCAGAAACTAAGTATATAGAAGTAAGGGGGCACAATAGATCTCTTAGGTATCAGTAAATGTCACCCCAAAATGCATACATACATACATACATGGGGTCCTTCACTACGCATCCATCGTCCAGAAAATTCATTATTTGTGCATTTATCAGTTGAGTATGGTGAGCTGGTGTCCCGTCCTGTAGCTTCCACATTCGCTACCTAACTTGTGCAGGTGAGTGATGAAGTAGTTGGGGTTATTCGTTTTGTGAGAAATTTAAATAAACTTGTCCATTAACTGTTCCGTGAAAGAAATCTGGGCATATTTACATAATTCCCAATTATTCCAACCCATATATGATAAAATGACCACCTTGTTTGACTGATAGTCCGTATACAATGCGGCTGACCTGTTGCATGATAATGGAAATTGTGCAGAATATTTCGGACGACAGTTCGATTTAAGTCGGTTTGTTTTGTTATTTCCAATGTCGATAAATGAAGATATTCCGTGAATCCAAACATTACGGTCATCCCGTTGTCCTCTGCATGACATTGCAGTCTTCAACCTTTCGCGTTTTTGTAAATTACATTACCAGTTCTGGTGAATCGTTGAAGTTCATTTTCCGATGTGTCCTTTCTTGGCTGTCTTCTATCTGGAAATTTCTGTTGATAAATCATTTTTACGGGTAAACAGTTTCTATCACTATCACACCCAGTACAAAAATCTTATTTGTTAATTCTTTTATCTCAAAAGTCATGATTTTAATTGTTTTCTCGTTCACACATTTTACAACAAATCTATACCTTGTTTTTAAGCTAAGAGGAGCATTTTAAGAAACCTCAAACACACCACTAAAAGTTACTAGATTGGGAGAGTGTTCAGAAAGGGTCGTGTTCAGACTTATTGAACTAATTGACATTTATCTGAAATATGTATTGTACTCGCATTTGTCGTGGCCAATGAGAGATCAAGACATGTCTTAATACCAAATCGTAATTGGACCCAGACAATGGCGAACATAGCCCAATGATCATTCGATAATTTGAGTATAAATTAGTATAGTATGTATAGAATGCAATCAAATGTTTATACAGGGTGATTCATTAGTGCGATAAAGTCCTATATCTTGTAAATAGTTGAAGATGTTTGAACGAAATTTTGACTGATTGTAGCCAGCCTAGAGGCTCATATTTTAAAATTAGTCGCAATTGTACAGCGTGTTCCATAACGCCGTGCCAGACCAAAGTTATATATTTTTAAATGAGACACCCTGTATTTTACTTCAAATTTAAATTCTGCTTGACTTCGCTATTACAATGAT